>NDXB01021702.1:131225-146434 GCA_002631895.1 Agapornis roseicollis | reverse complement strand
TTTTTTTTTTTTTTATTATTAATTCTGGTTTTAAGCAAAAAAAAAAAAGAGTGCATTATGTGGAATTCAAGAAAGTGCATGCCATGGGAATCTCAACCTGCCCTCAAGGAAATAGTTTAGCAAACCCCAAACACCAGACTCTCAAAAGCAAATTCATGAGCTGCTTTCTGCAACCTACTATATATTAGCAGGCATGAATTAAACATGCTTATCCTTCTCATCACTTTGCTGAGGCAACTGTTGTAAAAGAACAAAAGTACCTGAAGGGATATAATCTCAAATGTGAGGTAATAAACCTTTCCTGTTCTCAGTAAATTTTTATGTTTATATTTTTAATAATACCTAAACCTAGGATACTTTGCTTCTTCCAGAATTTTTCAACCCTGCAGGGTATATTGCTGATGAAAACCAACCATTAAAAGTGTTTAATATTTGGCTGAATTATTTCATACAAGTAGCGGTGATTCTGGGTTAATGGCTGAGACTACCTAAGAACAAAAAAAATAAGAAGAGTGATTTTGCTGTTCGTCATCTCCCTGGTTTATGTTGTGTTGAAGTAGCCAGCAATAAAGGGGACTCTTTGTGCCATTAAGTATACAAATTTGGATTGTTAGCACTCTTTTGCCTCACCATTTGTCTTGCAGTTTGATACTTGAGATGCCAATCTATTATAAGAAACACTGTCTGGTACCTAGCCCACTAGAGTTTAAGTCAGATTCAATATCTACTTCATTGCCCCTTATGAGCTTCCATCCTGGAGCGCTTTTCCCAAAACAAAGTGGTGGTTATTGCAGCAGACATTTGAGTGACCTTTATTCCTGCCACTAGAGGGTATGATGTCTCCACCATTCATCGTTGACCAGGTCTCGTGTATCTATGTACACCTGGCTTTTCCTGGAGTTTTAAAGCTGAGAAAAGTTCCTCAGGGAAACCCCAAAGAAATAAGGTTCTTTTGAATGTGAGCACCTAACTTCTGCAGTCTGCTTTCACTGCCTCAGCCTGAGACTGCTTTTCAGAAAGCTGCAACTGTGAATGAGAGCTGATGAATGGAATCAGGGGAAAGCATAATTCTTGGGGTTTGTGGGAAAACATAATTAAAAAATCAATAAACAGAGCTGTTTAGCAGACAGAGAACAGGAGAGGGAAATCCTAGCCTGTCATCTCAGACTGAACGTGGACAGCTTATGTAACATGAAGCATAAGCCAAACATCCATTAATCATGTTTCCATGTACTTGGGTGGTAGGATCTCTCAGCAGCCAAAACAAAGGTCCCAAGCCTGAGCAGCAGCCCTGGGTAAAAACACAACTGAAGAGATCTCTGATTGTTAATTCTGAGGAGGGAAGAGCCTGTTTTCACTCTGCTGAGGTAACAATCTGTGTGCCTGTGCAACAGTCCCACAGTTCAGTCCTTAACCAGAATAGATGGTACCACAACCCTGACTAGAGACAAGGGTTGTGCAGTGGCAGCTTTGTTTCTAGAGGACATGGGATTCTACAGAAAGAAAATCTCTGTGTTCAGCTCTTGAATCTGTTCTGCCAGGTGACAAATGCGTTTTTCTGCTTTCAGCTAATGAAGAAAGAGAGTTTTAAGAGAAAAGTTACTTGTGAACTATTAAAAGGATCCATGCCTCCTTGCCTTTGAAAGGATCAAGATGCATACTGACACACAGTCAATACATTTATGTAACCAGAATGTCTTACTTTGGCTAATAGCACTGGAGCCCCTTGGCGATGCTGTCTCGTTCCCACTCCCCTCAGGGCACTGATATTTCCCTGCACTGCAGCACTGGGGACCAGGGCATTTAGATGGCACCTGAGTGTTAACATAAAATCTCTAGTGCTGAGTTCCAGATTTGCCACACTTCAGTCTTTTATTGCGAAGACATCAAGCAGTTTCAGAAGTATTTGCTCTGCTAATCTGGACTACATTTAATGGCTATCAGATAACCCTGCCACAGCAATTGCTAAGGGGCTTTTGTCCCCAGCCAGTGGAAGTGCAGATGGCCTAGCAGCAAGACTGCCTTTCTTGAGAGGGCAGTGCCTGAGGAAAGCAGGAACACAAAAATGCTGTGTTAAAAAGGACTGTGGATAGGTCAGGGCTGCAAGGTGTCCATGACTGGACTCTTTCCCTTCTACCATGTATGTGGAGGGCTTGAATAGCAGAACAAATCCCTGATGAGAAGCCAAGTCGATGGGGACTGTGTCTGTGGCTTGCCTTAAACCGTAAACTGAAAAATCCCAGCAGCACAGCTCACTGGTAGTGTTGGAAAGGGGGCTAATAGTATTAAGCATATCAAGTGTGCACCCATCAACAGTAGTACAGAGAGTCTACTGCTGCTCTTTTGCAAGGGAATAGTGCTAGTAGCCTCGTGATCTTTTCTGGAACTAAATTTGGCCCTCTGAGCAAATATGGTATAATGTAAAGTTATCTTCAGGAATGGGGAAGTCAGGGGTTATAAGAGAGAAACAGAGAAGATGTATGAGCAGGACTAGAACTGCCAAACTAGAGAAACTGACCTCTGGAAATAAGGGCTAGGCTCAAATCTAGGTAAGATGAGATCTCTGTCTACAGATTAAACAGCATGTATGCCAGAACCAGGTTTTGTTTACTAGTGTGATGAAGAACCTTGTCTTCTATTTATTTGCTATATATATTGAAAGTGGTATTGCTTTTTTCCCTGAAACACTTATATATAGTCAAAATAGGGGGATTCTCTGCGTAAACTTGCCCACAAATTTCAATGGAAGATATTAAATGCTCAAATCCAAGAAGATTATTGCAACAATAAAACATGTATAATCCTTTAGAAAAACAAAAATCACTTGCAGAGATTATATATATATATAAAAAAAAGGTTTTAAGAGGATTATCTTGACAATAAAGGACATAAAGAGTCAGTTTTGCATATTCTGCCGAAAATACAGGGACTTGTCATGAAATTATATTACAATAGAAAAGGGATTATGTGTGAGCCTGAAAAAGGCCTGGAAACTAGTGCAACTACTTGTATTTTGTTATCAGTTATTATAGTGTACGACACTCAAATCCTTGTGGGTCCATTTCAGTTCCTGGAGGGTAAGATGTCTTGAAAGGCAAATAGCATGAACATGTCACAGAAGAGATTTATAGCTCATATTAGCAGATGTATGGAAATTTAAAATTGAAAAGTGTCCTGATTTTGTCTGGGTAGAGTTAATTTTCTTCATATTAGTTTGTATAGGGTTATGTTTTGATTTGTGCTGTAAACAGTGTTGATAACATAGGGATGTTTTAGTCATTGCTGAGCAGTGCTTACACAGTGTTGAGGACTTTGCCTCTCACCCCACCCAGTCAGTGACTGGCTGGATGCACAAGAAGCAGGGAGAGGACACAGTCAGGACAACTGACCCCAACTGACCCAAGGAATATCCCACACCATAACATGTCATGTTCAGCACATAAAACTGGGGAAACAAGAAGGAGTTAGGACACTTTGTCTTCCCAGGATGATGGAGCTCTGCAGTCCTGGATATGGCTGCCTGGTATCCTGGGTATTCACCTGCCTGTGATGGGAAGTGGTGAATGAATTCCGTGTTTTGCTCTACTTGTGTGTGCAGCTTTTATTTTACATGTTAAACTGTTCTTATTTCAACTCATGATTTTTCTTACTCTTAGCCTTCTGATTCTCTCCCTCATCCCACCAGGCAGGAGTGAGCAAGTGGCTGTGTGGTGCTTAGCTGCCATCTGGGGTTAAACCACAGCAAAGATAAAGCCATTTGAAGTTCTCAGTCTTGAGGTTGTCTTATTCTTCTGAAGCTACATTTAGTCTGCCCTATCTAGGATTTTACCTTCTGTGGGCTTCCATCTATTAGCTCTTCAAATTAGATAGATTCCCACATAAGACAGAGGTAAGTGCTGGTTGCCTCATGGATTTAGATATAGCAGCCAGACAACAAATTTATTCAATTTGCCCATTTCTAAATGTCCACTGAAGCTGAATGTAAATAACTGGTTGTAAATAACAGCATTTTTCCTTTGTCTGAAAGCTCACGATTTGCTACAGATACACTAAACATGGTCTTCTCTAGAAATCAAGCGATTTGTAATTTTGGTGCATTCTTGAAAAGAAGAACAAAATACTAAAACTGCTCTGAGTAGTCACTTGCAAACTTCTTAATGTTTTCCAAATGTATTGCTAATTTCAGGAGTTATGATACAATACTAATTGTTATAGGATTGTATTGCAGCACAATTCTTTCCTGTCCTTACAAAGACTAGAATCCACAAAGCATAACTGAAATGCACATTCTGAAAGCTAGAAAAGCCTAATAGAAGACCCAGAGTAGTTTCTGGAATCCAAAAATTAAGAGCACCTAGCACCATCTTTGTTTACAGATGTGCCATTCTGAGGAGGTCAAACGGACTTTGGTGGTGATGGGTTCTTTTTTGCTTCTTGCTAAAATATGATGTTCTCAGTCCTCCAATCAGAAGTGCTGTACAGCTCTAGCATTTGGCTAAATGCAAAAGTTTAACACATATATGGTCTTCATGCTGAAAATTAGAGTTCCATTACTTAGGTCTTTTTACAAATGTGTGGAGCATTTACGAGGAAGTAAACAGCCATGGAGTTACGCTGTATTTCACCTCAGAGAGAATTCTCAAAGGATCTTCCCTGAGAAGTATCTTGCAGGATCATTTTCTTTCTCTTTATTCCCTATGGAGGAAGGAGTGGGCTGTAAGTTCCAACCCCCACTCCACTAATTGTGGTAGCATGCATGTCTCAGGCATTGGCTGTCTTGTACATATCTGAAAATATTGTTGTCTATGTGAATTTATGCCTTGTACCTAGGCTTTGCAATTCACAAGTGCTATTGCAACTTCTGTAGACATCTTTGTATTTGCTCTAAATGGGGTAGCTGAAAATCCTACTGTTGCTGTTACTGCTATGAGTACTAAGCCGTTACATGCTTATCCAGAGCATCAGGAAGTGTTATTCAGCTCATGCAGAACCAAGGAATATAGCAGCTGCATTGCTTTCTATAACAGAACTTACTGATTTTAGGGAAGCTCTGATATACCTAAAGAGCTGCATACACACAGTGAACATAGTTCTATCTGTTCTAGTTTAGTTTTCCAATTAATTTCACTGTCACTTATGCCATTATATACTCTCATTACCATGTGAAATTGCATGCATGCACTCTAACTTTTGCTCTGGATATGAATATTTGTCCTTAAGAATTTGAGCTAACATAGGTGTTGGAACCCTGAAACTAAATACATATTTAGTGTGCACATACTTTTTCATTTGGAGAAATGTGCACAGAGAAAGGTATCAAAAATTTAAGATTAATCATGCCCCAAATTATCTGTTTCTTTCTGTTAATTGCAAACAAGTCAGAAATGGACCAACCTAAATGTACACACCTAGATGTACATTTATATAAGGACACAAAAATCCCACCTGGTGTATCTGAGCATTAAAAAACCAAAAATCTTACAAACTACTATGGGCTTCATATAGAAAATAATCCCCCCGTACACACTATTTCCTCAGTTTACAGCATTGAAAGTTGTTAGTATTAAGTTAACTTATGTTTCTAGTTATAAAGTCTTTTGTTCTACTGAAAGTATGATAATAAAGGTGTTCACCAGTGTTTGTTTTTATGAAGGCTGGGAGTGTCAGCCACCTGTAGGTTTAGAGGTACAATACACATTAATGGAAAAAGGGAGTTGACATATTTTAGACTGTTTACACTGCAAGTTAACATTAGAAGGGTACAGATGTGAAGCAAAAGAAGAACTTAATACAAAAGGATTTTTTTCAGTGACATATTCTTACAGGGAAAGCCTTGAATGCTGAAAATTTTCCACTTATTAGTGAGAGTTATAATGAGGCTTCTTAGAACCTTTTTACAATTCTTTGTTAAACCAAAAAAAAGTAGTTGTTAATGTGTTTTCTCTGTGCATCCCTGTACTTTCCCAAGTTCCTGAGATGGATTCTCTAACAGTAAAATGTAAAAAACCTTAAAGGCATTGTTTTTCTTCAAGCCTTCATTTTGTTGAGTTTGTGGTTAATTTTCTGTTTGTGTTATGATTCTCAAATTCCTCCAACTTTTCCTGTTACTTCTTTATAACTTTTGAGACTATAATCTAATAGACCCAAAAATGCCCTGCAAAAGATAAAGCTATTAACTGCTTTATAAAGGAGAGAGAAAGACTATAATTATTCTGTTCATTCTTTTGGCAAATAAATCTGGTACTAAAAGAAATTTAATAAAATGAAATTTAGA
Organism: Agapornis roseicollis; assembly: GCA_002631895.1. NCBI lineage: Eukaryota > Metazoa > Chordata > Aves > Psittaciformes > Psittacidae > Agapornis > Agapornis roseicollis. The sequence continues at coordinate 140,160 of NDXB01021702.1, read as the reverse complement.
AATACATAAAAATAAACCCTAAAATCTCTGTGGGTATTACACAAGATTTTAGACATACAGAGGCAATATGTGGGGTGCCTATTTGTGTTGTACAGATTTATAACCCTGGGTCAGATTGTAACTGCTCTGTCTGAAAGGAGATTTTTGGCTTTTTAATATCCCAATCCAATTAAAACCAGTATTCAATTAAAACCAACATCTTTGGTTTTAATAGACCAAACCAGAACTCTAAACAACCCCTCTCACAGTGGAGTGTTCCTTTCGAATTAAAAGTACAGTTGACTGCTACCAACTGCTGCCACACTGTCCCTCTGTATTTGCATTAGTGAAGAGGTGCTCTAACACAGTAAAGGCACTCTTTCTTTTAAACAGGAACAATGTTTTTGACCTAGCACTAAAAACTTATGTACCTAGGTTCACCCCTCGCTCAGACATATCAAGGTTTCTGAAGAACCCCCATTGCAATGTCAAAGCATTCCCAGCAGTTTCTATCATAGAAGCCTAGGGAACCGTTCATATCCAGTGTGGGGTCTATATGACATTTTAGCCAGCATGGAAAGATCATTCAGGGGGATGTGCTACAAGCTAAGCAAAAACCCACGTAGTTCAAAAGTTCATAAAGCAACATTATGTTGTCCTGATGCACAACTGCACAAAGAGCAAATGGCTGGAAACAGAGCAGGACTAGGTCTCTAGCCCCAAGTATCATAGGACTGCACATACCAGTGAGAGTTCTGTCATAGATGGCAACAACCCCTAAAGCTGCTCTAAGCAGTGCTGAGACTGTGAGATTCCAGCTTCTGATGACATGAGCTTTGGAAAACCACATTTCTGCCCTTTGTTTGACTCCTTGCAAAGCATCAGGACCAAAACCATTTTCAGATCCTGTTGCCCCATCCTGCATGTCTACGTGGTGTGTTCTTCAGGAGGTGTTGAGCCAAAACCTGCTTGGTCGTTTTAGGTCTGCTCCTCTTGCAGCAAATAGTTTAACATTACTAAAACAATAGACAGTTTGCATTATTGCTGCCTTTCCTCCCAGAAGAGTGTAATTTCTGTGCCCACACTGTCACCCTTAAAGGTTCGGTAATCACAGCATAGGAACAGTATGATGCGCTAGATCCAAACATCCCTATATTCTTTTATACTGCCTTGCACTAGGCAGCATATTTGTAGGAAGCCATTAATTGAACATTGTTGACCAAAGGGGGAGTTATTTCCTTATGCTTCACTTGGAGGAGAGACTATACTTAAATCACAAGCCATTTTTTTCTTCCAGTAACTAACTCCTGGGCGTATTTTATTTTCCCCATTTCTTCCTGATGTAACTGTAGAAGATACTCTTCATTATGTAAGTGTCCAGTCACTTTGTTAATCTTGCTAAATGCTTGACTTCAATGCTATCTTGTGACTAATTAATCCCACACATGTAGGCTGCAGTAATGGCTGTGTAGTATGTACATTTGTATCAGTGTCAGGTGATTTCCTCCTCCCATACTAGCCTGAGGTAAACATTAGTACAGTACAGAGCTCTTCCGTCTGTCAACATGCTCTATTCATGTTAAGTGACCAAAATCCTTGATGCTGTATTATACCAATGCTAATCGTGGGAATAAAGGATATTTTGAAACCCGGAATGTTCTCTAATTTTCTTCTCTAGTCCCCCATTCAGAATTGAGCAATACCAGCACACACTCTGCAACAGATTATGTTCACTTTTCAAGGTGATATGCTTCGATCAGCTTGGTTTTATAATATTTAAAATTTGCTTCAACTCAAAAAAATTAAAATTTGCTATTACTTGTCATACAGTGTAACAAATAATAATAAAAAGATTGTGCTCACTGTCTTTGTGAAGGTTGAAGAAAGCCACCAAAATAGCAGGTATAGAGTTTTAGAGATCCCCAGGTTATTTGTTTTTTTGCACCTAGTTTGAAATATTGAAAAATAATATTGGCTGTAAAGAGTGAGGTGGATTTGATGTGACGCATGAGTTCCATATGAATGCTTTCCCCTGCATAGTACCTTCTCCTTTATGGGACCCAGCAGTGTTATTGCAACCTCATTTGCACTGTTGTTTTCTATGTCAGTATTTCCACTGGAAAGCCCTATTTTCAGCGGTTTAGAAGGTGGCTGTGAAAAGACTCAGTGGGCAAAAATCTTGGCTACTTTGGTCTCAGTATGGGAGAAAGACACTCAGTTTTAAGAAGGTTTATTTTTATTTAAATTACAAGTCGTTTCTTCATGGGCTTCCCTTAAAGCGAAGTTTTCAGGCTATGTGTGTCATCTTGTGGTTGGACTAAGGAAGCCTCAAATGGCTGAATGAGAGTAACACCTGGTGCCCAGTAAAGGTACCTCATGGATGAGTCTCTGGGGACGTTTTTGTCCAGACCTCCAGGCTCTAATGTAGTCCTAGCAATTCTTTACCAAGAAGGGGAGAGCAGATAAACTTGAGGGATAATTCAGCACCCTTTCCCCACCCCCACTATATTATATTCCTTGTGCCAAATGTAGACTTTTCATATCCTGACCAATTCCTTTTTTCATCAGTGAAGACCATAAACCATGGACTTCTTTTTTTCTTTTACCAGTTCAAAGTTTAATTTCTCACCTTATACTTTCTTATTTAAACCACAGCCATTTTACCCTTCTCTAAACACATAAAGGAGTGATTAAGAATGCATAACAGTTATTGACACTTGCTTTAAGGACCCTTTCAATTGTTCAAGTGGTATAAAAGGAACACAAAGTAATAAGAAACAGAAACAGTGATGCCTTATTAATAAAAAGAGCAGGCAAATAAACCCTCTTGCCCTCTTAGACTGGGGGATGGTCTAAATCATTTGCTTCATTGTTATTCCATCAACCCTGACTGGGTGTATTCGCACTGGTCAGCTGCCCCTTGGCAGCTGCCTGCTGGTTATCCAATGAGGAAATAGCTTCTGATCGCAACATAAACCATGAGTGACTGCACAGATTTCATGCCATGGCAGCACTAGTCCTGGGAAAACTTTGCAGGCATATTCCTGCTGCAAGCAGAAAAAATTACTTAGTATTTGACTGAGATGTCATTTTGGTCAATGGAATTGCAGTTGCAAGTGGTTTGCAGTGAACCTTCACTGCATTGCATGCTACTTACACTGCATACAGAGTTGAAAGACCCAGTCAGGACTTATATTCATGGTGTGAAGAAAACCAGACACCCCTCACCTGCTTTTTTAACATATATATATAACTTGGTTGTTTGCTGAAAAGTAAGGAGGAATCAATCTTTGTCCTGCTGATGGAAAAAATTACTAACTGGTTGGTCTTATATGAAGTGATTCACTTTGCCCCTGTGAATTAAGGCTTTCCCATCTCTGACCACTTTTCTGATCCTTTGTTTTTTCAAGAAGGCTACACCCTTCTTGAACTGTAACACTAAAGACAGGGCACGGTGTGCCTGCTTGAGGCCTCATAAGTGTGCTGAAGTGGTGTCTTACCCATGAAGGACCTCTCATCATATAATGAGATTTATTTTTTCTTGTTGTTGTTACACCTTCATGTTCTTAATGCTCTGTCGTTCACAGCAATCCCCCTTTTCTGTAGTACTTCTGCCTAGCAAATATTTCTTATTTTATGTGTATTTTTTGATTGTTCCTTCTTAGTTGTATAACTTTGTGCTTGGCTTTACTGAGATTATTTTGTTTATTTTGGACTGTTTTCCCAATTTTTCATGATCTTTTGGATTCTGATCCAGTCTTCCAAAGCACTCGTAACTTTTATTTTGCTATGTTATATTCAATTCTGTATGACTCCTATTAAGCTCTTAGCCTCAGTTAATACTTTGTGCAAATAATGAATTTTTCAGTTCTTAGTCCAAACAAAGCATTTAGCCTTGAACCTAAGTGGGTTGGGATTTTTCTCTTTTTTCTTAGAGAAACAGAAGAAAAAGTAATCATTATGAGTCAAAGGAAATATTTTTTGTTTTCATTTGAGACAATGCTAACAAAATTGTACTGAATATGAAAAGTTTCTTTAGGTAACGCTGAAAAATGACAAAGAAGTGTCACTTTTTCTATTTAACTCAGTGCTTAAGCCGCTTACCCAGAATATCAAAGATTTAGATTCACTGCCTTCTCCCACTGAGAAGTTTCAAATCTCCACCTCCCAGAAGAATATCCTGACCTCCAAACTCTATGCCAGAGCTGGACAGCTTTTCAGTCTCCCTTTTGAAGTAACTGTAATTTTCACAATATGCTTAGGTGATCACCGGCACAGGAACAGGAGCAAGGTATTCCATTTTCCAGGGAAGCATCCTAACCACAACAGTGAAAAGAGTACCGTTACTGTTTCTCTACCATGAACTGCAGACAGACTAAGAAACCTCTCCCTATCACTCTAAACCAGAATACACTTAACCTGATGATGTCCTTAGATGTGGAACATGAGAGGGGTAAAAGATCCTTCACATCTAAGATGTGCTTCACATTCAAGATGTCCTTCACATCCAAAATGGATGTATCAGTATTCTCCTAAAAAAGAGGGTCATAAATGCTCTACTTGAGTTAGTGCACCTACCCAAATGATTTCTCTTGATTAAAATTTTCAGTCAAGTTTTGCAAAATCACTGTGTCATTTCAGCGCAACCCCAAACTCATTCTTCAGTAAGCAAAACTGTTGAGGCATATATTACAAGTATCCAGACCTTACTGTAAAATCCAAAGCACTGGACCTGCCTACAAGATTCTTCCTTGTCAAACCTAGGGCAGTTGTCTTTGACCCAAGCCATGGTGCTAGGCCTCTCTTGTGCTACCACACACCTAGCCTGGAGGCCAAGGCACACTAACAGTGCAGCTCTGAGCTGTGATATGCCTGGGATGACAGAAACATGATACAAACTTACGGCACTACTTTTCGTCTCTACATGAAAGGATGAAGTAAAGAAAGCTCATGACCTCCTACAGACATTTGGTGCCTACAAAGAACTCAGATATTCAGACAAGCTACTACAGGCAGGATTCCTTGTGCACAAACTACACAGCTACCTCCTTTATTTCTAAGTTGCATGTCACTAGCCATGATGAGACTAAAGCAACTACTGATGGCATATAAACTGATCTAAAGACAGCCCTTCTGGAGCGTCTATCTTTGCTAAACTAGTTCTGCAATACTTCCTTGTTTATCAAATCTTCCTTATTCTCTGGCATCTGTCTCCATTCAGGAGTGTTCAAGACTGACTCCTTCCAAAACTGATAGGAAGCATCTCAATCAGCTTCTACTGACAACAGCCAAAGGACAAATGCAGTGGCTCTGAGAAGCCCAGAATGTTGCAACTGTGCCACAAGCCTAACAATAAATAAGTTTTAACTGTTTCCTCTTTAGGTAATATTACTCTGAACTTCCAGATGTTGCCAACCAAAACAGTATGTGCTGCTTTGTTCTCAGCTGCCATGTGGAACTGTTTCCAAAATCTAAACCGCACTATGATTGAGGTGTTTAGAGAACATAATACAGAAACAGACATGGTCCGATTGGATATTCATCAGTAACAAATGTCATGCAAGATCTTTGCTGCAAAACTACTTATCAAATAGTAGAGCTCAAGGAAGCCAGTCCTATGTACAAGTGGCTGGCTGGGGCAGTGAATAAAGTGCTGAATTCATTAGTCTGCTAAGCCATAAATTCTCAGTAGAACAGAAGGTTTTGTGCATATTGAGATTGTGATAAAAGAAAACCTAGACCCATAGCAAAAATCAGTGTCTGTTAGGTCCTTGCTCAGTGCTATATTTGGGTGGGGATTGCAAGATTTATAAATTAATAAATTAATAAAAAAAGATTTATAAAAATTACTGTGTTTGAAGCATACCCTGTGAAGAACATAATATCGAAGATGTTCTGCTACCTGGAGTAAGTCTCTTGTAAGATGGTAAGACTCCAAAAGGACTGCAAAAGACTCAGAAGTAATGCAGCATAGTGTCATGGAATTCATAGCATGTGGCAACAGTGAACAAATGGGGCTCATCATGTGTCCTTGAACACCAGGATTTCACCAAGTCAGTAGCATAATAGCAGTCTAAGCAAAAAGCTAAAGCAGGCCTGGAATTTTATATACATGCTTCTGGTTTGTTTTGGTTTGCTTGTGTGTTTGTTTGGTTGGTTTTTTGTTTGTTTTTGTTTGTTTGTTTGTTTGTTGGTTTTTTTTAATTTTTTAGCTATATGACACACTGCATAGTGAATTTTTTTGTCTATACTCATCATAAAATTGACTTATGAAAAGCTGTCATTTTAGACTACCTTTCCAGAAGTTTAAGAAGGGTTTCCTATAGTTAACTTTGCTGCAAAAGAGCAGCCTTTATCTGCCAGTCATGTGTCTATAAACAAAGTCTTCCATCAATGTTCATCATTATTTACTTTTGCAAAGCTTCAGGAGTAGCCTTGAAGTATATAAAATAGTAGTGACAGTGAAAAACCATTCCCATTTGGCACTGAATTCTAATTCAGCTTTACTTGTATCTGTCTGTAGAATTGGCACTGGCCAGCAGTAGGAAAGAGAGCTGATCTGGCTGGCCAAATGACACAGTCTAGAACCATATTTTCATGCAATATTATTATGGAACTGTTTGTGGTAATGCTGAACTCATATACACAAATTTGACCTAAAAGCCTCAGGACATTTTCAAGCCTAGAAGAAAAGCTAGCTTCATCGGGAATAGCCAGTACAGAAAAATAGTGCTTGAGTTTAAAACTGTAAGCATAGCTGAAGAAGAATGTGGAGGAGACTATTTATACTGAATACTTAAACAAACCATAGAGCATTCAGTGCTACAAAGTTGTCAGCACCCTTGATGAAATACATCTAATAAATGCTTTCTAAAGCTTGTGTTATACTTCCTAAAATATTTTAGCCTTTTATAAACTTTCATGAAACAGTTGTAGTTCTGTAGCTATTTTACAATTCTAACTCTCCTGTGTTCCCTGAATGAACTCATAACTCATGAGAACAGGGTTATAAAGGTGTGTTAGCAGGCAAATAGACTATCAGTGAAGAAATGTAAATGAGAAGAGTGTCTAACAAGGCTGCAACAAACCTTAACCTTCTTGACAAACAAGAACACAAAGCAATTTGGGAAATAGATGGTTCATCCAGATTAGTCCTCACTTTTCCTTGTCTCCTTACATCTTTTTCCCATCTCTTCTCATCTTTCACATGTAATAACTCTTACTTCACTTCCTCACTCTGTTCTGTGGAGTAGGGTGGATTATGTTCGAGGGAGGTCTTAAGACACTTGTACTAACTCAAGTGAAGAATTGCTCTGCAGCTTGATAGGCTTTACTCTGCACTGCTGACAGCAGATTTTGAAGTATACAAATGAGAAGTCTCACTGTGCTGTGTTATCTGATCTCAGCAGTTGCTACTCAGCCAGCAAGCACAGTGGAGAACTGCTACTCAGAAACTAGATGGATCACCATGGAGTCCCACTATGAGTTCCAGTTTGCACAAACATGCCATATATCACCATTAGCAGAAAGATCAGAAAGGTGGAGGTGGGGAGATGGAGTGAGGGAACCTGGAGACCATGTGGCATCCAGCAGCTCTGTAATTTCTCTCTCAGGATTACTTGCAATCTTAGATTAAGCATTCTGTCCCAGGAGAGAAAGGGCCCAGGGTTGAGACTTGTGATTTTTATTAGAAGTGACTCTTCTGTAAGCAATCTTGAAAACATTCTGAGCAGAATTTTTTCCTTGTCACACACAGAAGCAGACTTTTCTTCCCCATTTTTCTTTCATTTTTATATCTTCTCTTTCACTCTATCTCTGTATCCTCTATCTTTCCTCCTTTGTACCAGGAACAGAATGTAGGTGCCTTAGATGAACAATAGGTAATTAAGAATTAGTGCTGAACTTTCTGGATACAGCATTTGAACTGGCTTAAAATACATGAATCCAGGGTATACCACTATTCTTCAGCATATTGAGTGTCTAATCATCTTGTGCACTGATGCCAGTTATTAAGCTAACATGTTTAAAGGGGGCCAGTGCAAAAAGCTTCTTCCATTATCCCCTCTGATCAAAGCAACTTCAAAATGGTTATTTGTTTATTCTTCTTAACAAAGATAGTGACCCAGGAGCATCTCACAACCATAATGAATAAGAGAAAAGTAGATTGTAACTAACAGTGTGCTGCTATGAGCTACCATGGCCACACAACTCAGTAAAAGACTATCCATTTCTTTAAATACCTTTCTTAAAGTCTAATTATAGTGACTAAATTTCATTTTCTTAAAAATACCCCCCCACAAATCTCTAATAAGCATAACTTTTGGCAGATTTGTATGAATAATAGAATTATTGAGTAATATATATAAGCAGATGTGCAGACGATTGAAATTTAGAGCTGTATTTTAACAGATTTCTTTGAGTCTGCATTAGGCTTTGGGGGAAGAAATCATAAGCAAATTAAAAGCTATATGCATGGAATTTTCACAGCATGAATGAGATCTTTCTATGCTCAGAGCAAGGATTCTGTAGTCTGTTTGCCCATGACACATTGACATCCTGGTGAGCAATACACAGTTGTAAAGCAAGGATAAAGATAGGACCTTTTTTTCTATTTTTTTGACTCTCCTTTAGAGTCATTTGCTTTGTGGCTTTAAAGTAGAAGAAAAGTCCACTGTAGAGGAGAGTTTAGACTGAGTCTCCCATTGGAGTGGAACAACACCATTTAAATATCTACACAGGTGGCAAATTCTTTGGAATCTGCTTTGTACCTGCTGAAATCAAAGTGAAAAATCCCACTGACTTTAGATAGCAAAGTGAAGATCTTTTACTCTTGCAAAGGGCTTTGTTGTACTTTAAAAATACTTTTGGTTGCTAAAATAGAAGGCATCATGACATTTGTTTACAAGTCCAAACCCTTAAGCAAGATCTGGATTGACTTCTTGACTTGGGGGGGGGG
>NDXB01021702.1:90071-128958 GCA_002631895.1 Agapornis roseicollis | reverse complement strand
TTTTTTCAAAAAACAAGGTCTTTTATCGTTTGAATTTTTTTTTTTTTTTTTTTTTTTTTTTTTGCATCGCTCAAAACTTTCCATATATCAATAAAAAAATATTTACCAAAATAACACGTATCATCTGCAAGTCAGGACATATACTAAGGTTATTTTCTGTGTAGCCGGCATGCAGAAATGTGCAACAGAAAGTCTATTGATTATTTGTATGTCTGCTTTACATATTTTTCAATAGACTATGGTCCTGATTTGTCTATAAGTTTCTTATGTAGCTTTGTTTCAAGCAGAGACATAAAAAGACCCTGATTTTCACAGAGGTAAACCCTTTCTGTAGTCTCACCTCAATATATGCTTGTTTGATCTTTAATATGTATCCATAGGTACATGTGTTCAAGGATTCACATGAAAATAAGCATAGCAAACTGGTGCTTCAAGAGAGCAATCATGCCTTCAGTCAGTCAGTCCAGACTACTAAGTGATATCTCCAGCTGCACTGTCAGTCCAGATTGCATTGTCAGTCAGTCCAGACTACTAAGTGATATATCCAGCTGCGTTCACTACAAGCCTGATTTACTTTTGAAATTAGTAATCTGCTGGAGTCAAAAGATGGCTCTTCACAGCTGTGTTGCCACTGTCAGGAGATGGGGTTTGCAGCATCTAATTTTAATGTGCATCTACATGGATTTATACTTTAAGATTTATATTTCTGGATGCTGCGGTCAGGTCAGTGGTGTTGCTACCTGTGAAACTGCTGATGATGAGTAACAGCCTCACTGCAAATTCAGCCATGTGTTGCCAAAATTTATCTGAATCTGGAAATAATCTAAGTGACATACAGATATTCCAGAAGAATACAAACTTTGGTACAGAATTTCTTCTACTCTAAAAAATACAGCTCTGCATTCAGACATTAACTACAAACTCAAGGTGCTTTTGGTCTAGTAGGTTCTTCACAGTTACTTCAGCACATGCCAAAGCACAGAGTTAGCCTGTGTTGAAATTTATGTTGCAAAACCTACATTGTTTACAGATGGCAAGTTAGTGACATTTCAATTAGCCAAGGTTTTTCTACATGAGTTCCAGCCATCTCTTATGCTCTTCCTTTATTCTTTTCCCCTAACGCATATGTTACAAAAAAAGCTTTATTCCTGCCAAACTTAATTTTCATAAGACCAAAATAATTTAAGCAATCAAAACACAAACAGTTCCAAGTTATTACCTCTTTCTCAGGTAGTCCTTAAGATGATTACTGAGACTGGGATAGTATATTGGGGCAGTATCACATGATGTTCACTTGAATCATACCTGTTTTCTGTGGAATGTGCTACTGACCTTCCCTAGGGACAGGATACTGAGGTAGATGGGCTTTCTGTCCCAGACTTCTGTTGTTCTAGCATTCAAATTTAACTTACAATGAAAACATCCATATTCAGAATAAAGAGTATAATGATTTATGTAAATTGGTATTTCTCTTTTTATAACTATTAGACAAGCAAATAACTTAATTCTTCAAAATCATTTGGCCAGGCTGAGAACTGAAGCTTCACGGGGCTGACTGTCCTTCAGAACTGTCAATTCTGGCTTCTTTGCTGGAAGAGAAGAGGTGGGACCTTGGGTAAGATTACTCCCACTGAATTGTAGTTATCTGAAAATTAGGTGTCTGGCTCAAGATAACCACATAGGGCTCTTTACACTCAATGTATAAGCACCTACAGGGGGTGATTCATCTCATCTGAGAGATTAAATTAAGTGAGGACAGCAAAATATAGATGAAATCAATCTTGTTCTCAGTTTTACCCTCTCTTGTCTTTCCTTCCCCTTAAGTTGTTTTCCCCCACTGATCATATCCTAAACAATTAGATAATGACATATAACAAGTTTAATAAAATGTATTAAATAAACAAACTGGTTTTACAAAAGCTTCTGAGTCTGCCAAGTAATAATAAAAAGTGTTTTGCATATCTCCATTTCCTAGAGTCTGAAAGAGACTAAAACAGAAATCTAGAGACAGAATCTTTTGGTGTTAATGGAGCATTTTTTTGTTTCCGTGAGTAAAAGAAAACCAAACCAAAACACACAAACAATATTAATTTCAAGGATTTTGCTTTGCTCTGTCTTGTTCAGGTTACAGCCCAATCTCTTTCACTTTGTAGAAAGTTTCATTTGTAACTATTTGTATAATTACAAACCGATAACATATGTTAAGAAGATGAAGTATCAAGAGTTTTCAGAAGGAAAATGGCCTGAGATTCAATTTTCCTGTGAATCATAGGACCAGTGAAATTCTGAATTTTTTGTTTGCTTTCATTTCATTCTTGAAAGGGAGAAACGTTGATATTCCAAGAAGCATTCTTCCACAAATCTTCTTGGTTTCAATTTCTTCCAGAGGACTCTGACCAGTTGTGAATGAGGAGGAACTGTTCTCAGAACTGTCCAGGAGTAATGTCTACTCATTTCCTAAAGCAAAACCAGACATATGTCTCTGGGCAATGACTTGCAAATAAGATTTAGTTATTTTGAGTGTCTCCTAATGCTGTCAGCAGCACCTGTAAGAAAGGATGTATGTCTCTATAGGTTGCTTCCTGAATCTGGGTTATAATTTAATTCATCTGCAAATGGGAACAATATTTACATTGACCTCACAGAGGTGTGCAAATTTCACCCTATTAAAATTTGCTAAATGTCAGGTCCTTGGAAGCAAGATGGGATGGAATTATAAAGATCTTATTTTTAGTGTTCGGAAATTCATCTTATAACCTGCCAAAACAGATGCACAGTGTCTTTCTCTCTGCCCTTCAGGCTACTGATCTCTGGTGAATCATGAGCAGAAATTAGCTCCAGACTTTGCCTTCAGACATGGCAAGTATTTCATCAGACCTCATGGAAATAACAATATGTTCTCAAGACCTGTTGGAGTCTTTTTGAATCTGAAGACTGTGTTGAACAACTTCCTATCTGATTCTGCAGCTTTTCAAAAAACTGTGCTGTTTGTTCTAAAACTCTTCACTGGAATTGACAGCTGTTTAGCCTACCAAAGTTTTGTCTTGTTTTCTGAATGCTGCTGATTTTTCCATCATTTTCCCATGTTCTTAATTTGCAAAACTGTAATTGTGGATTTTTCAAATGAAACAAACAAACAAAAAATCATATGACTAACATAAAAAAGTAGTTAAAATCAATAACAAAACAAAATAAAATACACCCCCCCCAAAAAAAAAAACAAACAGTCATACCCTGAAAACTAAAACTAAAGACAGAAAGGAGAAAGTGCTAAGGCTTTAGAGTATCTGTAAGGGGAAAATGCATATAGAGGAAATACAGGAAGATGATTTATTTAAGCTTCAGGTTATTGTCTTAATTATGTTTTAATAATGTTTCATTTTAATTATGAATATGAATGGGTCAGAAGTCAATGGATTTGTGATGCAGTCTGCAGACCTCAACAATTACAGGTCAACAACATGCAAAAGCTATTTCTGCCACTATCTTTTCTCCTGATATTTTACCACTGCTGCTGCCATGTTTCAAATCTGCCTGTGTTACCCAAAATGGGAATGTTATGATAAAAAATGCCTGCAAACATTTCCTTTGCTGCATCATGCAGGCCTGCTGTTAAAAACGTTGTACTACCAGTTTTACTACCAGTTACTGTACTGGCCACACTGGGGAGAGTAGCTCCATAGAGAAATTCTGTGGGCCTTGTTGATTCAAGCTGTCAGTACTTCTAACTCAGGAAGACCTTGTGTTGGAGCTTGCCAAGATGACAAGATCTGAAATAAAATCTGTATACTTGTTAATTTCTTATACTCTTTGTCTGAGCAACCACTGGCCTGTGCCAGAGACAGGTTAATAGGCTGGATGATCTGTTCCAGTCTGCTCATGACTGCATAGCACCAGAAGTGGCAACACTGTGGTAGGGACATATGAAGTTCAAACCCAGGACATGACCACCATGCTACCATTATCACTTTGTTCTTCCATGCAAGTCATTGCCTCTATGTGGTATTGTGCTGCACCAGACAGCCACAGCAGTTTCCACTGTGCTAACTTGATGATTTCATGTTTAATGCTGCACAGAACTGAAAGTGGACATGAGTCCATGAAAGCACTGTTATCCTGACACTACTGACTGCTCATGTGACATGCAACTAGATTTATCAGGGAACATAACCAGTCAGGCATTTCAGGTAAAAAATGATAATGGAGACATGGTTCAGAGATGTGAATCATCTCACTTGTGCTGCTAAAACGTTACTAATAAAATGTGATGACAGTTTAAGTGTTAATACTGTGTGCACTATCTATCTCCATGATCAGGAAAATGTTTAAAAATGGTGTTTATTCCTTCCATTGCCTGTCCTAGTCATTCAAGACTGAACAAAAGATCATTTGTGTAGCGTAGATCTGGGCTTAATCCTACAAAGGGCTAAGCATTCTTGCAGAAGTGGACTTAATAACATGCTTAACTTTAAGCATGTCAATAGCCCCAGTAAAATTGGCAAGACTAATTATGTCCTCAGAGTTAAGCGTGTACTTAAGTGCACTTTTGGGTCACAGCCAGAATACTCAGCACCTTGCAAGTCTGATATTCCACTGACTGAATTTTGTTTTGAAAGAATTTATGCTGAAAGAAACCAAAACAACATGAAACTTCTACCCACCCTTGCATCTTTCTGTAAGTATTATCAAATTGGATCCAGGCCAAAACTTTACCATTCCCACCAGCACATGCAGCTGTTCTATAAGAAAAGGGTGTAATTCCAACCCCTGGATAAAAGTGTACATTTCAGTGCATTTGCCATAAGCAGAAGTTTGCCATTTTTCACAGTAAAAGCAACTTTTCGTGGTTACTGCTAGTTTCCTTGTCTTAAGTGAAAACTGCCTCAATTTCCTATGGAATGCTTACAGGCAGGAACAGGAAACAGTTTCATTTTATTAGAAACCCAAAGTGTAGTTCCCATTTCATGAAGCCTGGAAGCATGCCTTACAACCCTGCAGGCTGATCTGTGGCTAGAACACTGGGGACAAGTTTTCAGGTACCACAAGACTTATCTCAAGACCTTAACAAGCTTAAAAAAGGGATTCAAAGAAGCAGTGTTTACTTCCAGGGAAGGTGGTGCAGTAAGGTGCTACCAAGTAAAGTGCCACTGAGGTACCTTTATGTACTCTGCCTGAAGGGAGAGAACTTCCTGAAACAACATTGAGTCCTCTTACAAGTGTAGTGAATGATGTTCCTCTCGCTCAGGACCATGACTTCCATAGTGATAGCTCCCAGATCCTGTAGCACAACATGACCAGTGCACTGCACTCTTTGTGTCCAGTGCTCATGAAGGTTAAAGATCAGACTTATGGATCCATAAAGAGTTGTATTTGCAGGCACAAACTATTTTTTGCAAGTGAAAATAGAGTAATATAAAGTGAATATAGTTTGAATGAGATTCAAGCACATTGACTGCACTTGTATGAACTTTACTATAGTAGTCCAAGACATTTCTCTCCAGCTATGTTCCTTGTGCCTGAATAAGCTTCCTAATACACCACTGTGTAAGTGTGTATAGACTTTATCACAGCATAAAGCAAATGTAGTGTTTTCTACCATTGACAGGACATAGAGTAGGAATCACTCTATTTCCAGTAATCCACACACTAAAACACACCACAAGGGAATTGTGATTCCCCACTGCATGACTTACCATCTTCTCCAGAATGAATTCAACCTCCAGTTACTACTCAGCTATTTTCTTTCCCTCACACACTCATTTTTTGCACACTTACCACCAAAATTTTCCCTCAGATTACTTAGCTTCTCAGCTTCTCTCCTGTTACTTGATGCTGTCTGTTCCTGCACTCTTCCACCTCTGGAAGTGAATGTATCCCAGCAATTAATTTCTCATCTCAAAGATGAAATAAAATAACTCTATTGCAGAAAGGAAATGGGAGGGGGGAGGGAAGCAGGAAAGAAGTAAGTCCCTTAGCTTTGAGCTCTGTAGCCGCCAGTGCTTTTCAAGCAATACCCTCCCAACTTGCCAGAACCTGTCAGTCTAGCCTTCCTATTATCACGTCCACTTTGAATTCCTTCTGGAATGTACTCGCTTGTTGATTTCTCATTCACTGTTTGGCGAGGTTAATGAGGAGCAGCTGCAATACCTGTCCTAACTCCTTCATTTCTTGTTCTCCCCCCTCTCTGCTCTTTTGAAACCAGTCACAAATGTACAGCTGCTCTGGCTTGGAGACCCTACACAGAGCTTCCAAGTAATGTTTGTTAAACAGATCTTCAATTAGCTCTAAAATCCCTAAAATCCCCAGGTTTAGCTCTGGGAACACTCAACTTCACAGCTGAGTTTTCGATTCAGTGACCTATCAATCGTACTGATGTTTAGACCCCAGTCTTTCTCTTAACTCTCATCACTGAAGGAGGGTCCTGCTTTCCATAGCCACCACTGCTAAATCATACAAGTGTGCATAAGGTGACATTTTTGCTTTTTAAGAGGTCAAATACTATTTTGTTATAATATGTTCAGCCCTGCTTTTAATGCTTGCTACCTTCAGGCTCAAGTGACTTCAGGATCCACCCCATCCATCATCTATCCGAGTCATGGCCCATCACAGTGGTACAGCAGGAAAGAGGTCACTTTCCTGGAAGGATAGTAACTGCTGATTTATTGTATAAAACAATAATCTGTAAGCAAAGCAAACTGCGTAATGGAGAGGGATAGTGTGAGTGCCTCCTTCTGTTTACTAGATATTCTTCTTCATTTTAAATGTCAATGATTACATTTTTCCCCCAGAAAATCCGTTTTGCTCATTTATTGCTTCTTTGTGACAAGTCTAAAAGGAAAATCTGAGCCTCGTGTTTGTATATGACTGTATTCAAGACTTTACTGTGGTTTACTGTGTTGCTATGTTCAAGCATAGGTCTTCTCCAGTCCTATGTAAACAGGTCTAATCATTTAAATATGGAGCACAAATGGAGCAGTCTGGAAAATACAAGACTTTGGCAGTGTAAAATGTTACAGAAGATCGAGTGTATATGACAAAAAAAATAAGATAGTAAAAGCAAGCTTGCTGTAAAACGGCACTCTGAGCTATTTCACAAATGAAGGCTGGAAAGAATTTTAATTTGCCATTAAAAAAAAATAAATCTGAAATAATATTTTCTTTGAAGTTTCAACATACTCCCTGCTCTGCATACATCGATCACTGCAACTTCATCCTAAGAAGGGTAAACCACTTGCAGTTCCTGGACAGCAGATCCACACAGCATTTGAATGCTATGAAATATATGAAACATGCAAAATTTATTAAAAATAAATATGGGAGTTGTCTTGAGAAATGCCTGTTTGCTTCCCAGTGGAGGAATTTGAGACAGTTCTGAGGAAGTAGCACTTAATAACAGTGCAACATTTTTGCAGTCACTGTGACATGAACTCAGTATTTCTTGAAAAATTGCAGTCTGGAAATCTATCAATGCAGTGAGAGACGATAGATTTCTTTTCCTGTTCAGAAAATTATGTATGGCAAAACTGATATATCACAAGGATATTTAAGAGCAAAAGGGATCTTTTAACAGAATGACAGTGAGGAAAATCATTCTAATTCATTATGGAAAGGGCAACAGTAAATGAAGTGAAACTTCTTAGGAATCTAAACCAAAGAATATTCCATGGGGAAGCTTTTTCTTTTTTCCTTTTCTTTATCAGTTAAATATAGCCTTGAACACTATGAAAGAGTTTATTACAGAAAAGAAAAACAAAACCAAAACCTAAACATGCTTATAACAGTATATTGTCATCCTCATGTCTACAGCATAATGCGATATGTCCATACACCTTGATTCAAGATAAACACCTCTGTCAAATTCAAATGCAATTCTGGTGGCTTGCAGAAAATGTGCAGATAGAAGAGGCCAACCTTGGTGTGTAAACTGCGGTGTGAATTAGTTATTAAGTTCTTCAGAAAATATTTATCAGTCTTTGTTATTTAGACACTTCTGTAACTGTAGCACCTGAGCGCTTTACATATTTTTTTATTTCTTTACTATGCAACTCTTTACAGTATGTCAGTTTTAAAGATGAGGAATTAACACAGGGCTTATGGCTTGCCTTTCCAGAGGGCTTGGAGAGTGCTGTGATCAGTACTGCAGGATCTTACAGGCAGGTGCATCAACTCTTGTGCATGGAGCCACAATAATTTTCTGTAACCTAGATCTTCTAGATAGCATATCTAAAAGATCTCTGAGCTATGATGTGGGATCACTTCATTCCAAAGCCCCTTGGGCAGGAAGTCATCTATAAAGTAGTGTGTAAGGAAAAGCCCTCTAAAGGAGTAAACTGTAAGTCACATACAAGCACAGCTGATGTGAGTGGTGGAGAAGGTGCTTTCCTTTGCAGCCCTGAGTCTTCTCAAGAGGAATAGATACAAATGTCCTCTGCCTTGAAGACTTTACACAGAGTCTTTTCATTCAAACCCCATGATGGGCTTTCTTTCCTGTGAAAGGACAGCTGGAGGGTGAATATGTGGTTACAGTGTTACCTTGTGTCTCTCTCCATACAGTAACCCCTACCTGAGGGGTTTCAAACTCCATCTTCTAGTTTCTGTGAGAATGCCTTAATCACGGTCTATAAACTAACTGTTGGGAAGTGAAAGGACATCCAAGGCTTTGCTGCAGCATCTATTCCAGTCTGGTTCATAGCTCTAGAGGAAAGGAGATAAAACAAAGTTCAGTCTTGCCACTAGGCTATAAGTTGCTCAGGAGAGGACAACACTCAGTTCCCTTGCTAGCTGAAAAGTTTCTCCTTATACATTTTATCTATACTAATAGGCAAAGTAAAAAGTCACACTCTGCATATGTATATGTCTCTCTGAGTTTAGGGAATCTTGACTTCTTTGCTATAGACTGGCATAACTTTGTCAGAAGTTTTTCCCTTGTCCTTAAAAAGCTATACACAGCTGGATGATTAAGACACTATGCTGGGAATCTGCAGATAAGGGTCAAATGCTGTAGGGCAACTGATGAAATTCAGCTTGGGTTTTCCCCATCTGGGAGGAAGCTCTAAAGCTTTAAGGTGCAGAACTGAAAGAATAAGGAGCAGAACTAACAAAATCTGTTTTGCTTTTGTTGTAGTTTAAACCCAGCCAGTAACTCAGTACCATACGGTCACTTGCTGCCCCCTACCTTGGGTTTGGAAGGATGTAAAAGCTGTAGGTTGAGAAAAGAATAGTTTAATAAGTAAATAAAGTAAAATATAGTGATAATAGAAATAATACTAACAATAATGTTAATAATAGGAAACAACAAGAGAAGGAATGAAAGCTCAGAAAACACAAGTGATGAGCAATAAAATTGCTCACCACCCACCAACTGATACCCAGCCCCACCTGAGCAGCAATCGGTCCCTTCCGGGTAACTCCCTCCAGTTTATATACTGGGCATGACAGACTGTAGTATGGAATACCCCTTTGGATAGTTTGGATCAGGTGTTCTGGCTCTGCTTTCTCCCAGTTTTCTGTGCCCCTTCTCACTGGCAGAGCATAAGAAACCACAGTCCTTGATTGGGGTAAGCATTACTTAGCAACAACTAACACATGGATACGTTATCAGTACTACTTGTAGACTAAAGCCAAACCACAGCATTGTACCAGCTACTAGGAAGAAAAATAACTGTTACAGCTGAAACCAGGACAGCTGCGTATTGCTACATCCACAGCTCATCACTACAGTGATTTCAACTCTTCCCACTCTCTGTTCTGTTGCCTTTCGTAGTATTTCTGGACCTTGTTGATACATGCAAATGACCACCTTTACTTTGAGATATGAAGTGGAAAAATTGTAGAGGAATAAGTGGATCAGGACTATCCAAATCAGATCAGAACAAGTACTATTTCTTCTTCTGTTTTAGAAGATGAGTCACTTTTTTCATCGGATGATCAAGTTGAGTTGTAAACCCCTGGCTCATGTTAGAGAAAACTGACTTGAGGCGAACCGTTTTCCTCGTCAAAACTGGGGCTCAGATACCACACAGGAAAATAACATTTAAAAGTGTTTAGCAGCTGGTGAATAAATAAATCAGAACAGTCAGGTCTGTTAATGTATTTAAAAGCTTGGAAAAGATAACCTCTTCTTAATTATACATTGGGAAGCTCACTTCTTTGTGATTGTAAATAAAGGTGACATTTGACCTTACATCTGAAGGTATATGACATCGGTAGAAAGCATGTTAGTAATTTATTTTTCTTATTTATTTTTTTTCACTTTTGCTATGACTAGTAAATCAGATCTGCTTTATTCTCGGTCATGGTTCCTGTTCTTTTATTTTTTTACCGAATTTTTATTAACTTTGCCAGCCCCTACAAACTTTGTCAGAGACAATTATGAGTGAGTTGCAATAAACATATAATCTTAAAATTGAAATAAAAGTATCTGCATGCACATAATCTGTCTCAGTTCATAATTTTGAAGCTCACTTTAGTATTTCCTGACTAAGACCAGGCCATTTGTTGGCACTGTAGTAGCAAAGTAGCGAGAATAGTGCAAGCCAAGAGGATTCTTCATATACTGTAATTTATTCATTCAGTAAGGCTGTCATTAACCACTTTCAGAAGATTTCATTTCAAGAGTTGTTGTGTCAGGAAATCTTTGGGATGGGGAAGCTATTATGTTTTTGCACTCAGTTGTTGAAAGGAATTTGGTCTGCTAATAGCCAAAGAACTAAAAATTAGTATCACAGGAAATGAATTGGGTATGATTACTAATCTGTCAGGCAACAGAAGAAATCCAGCTCCCATTGATTCTGGTGCATCTATAAATGAACTTTTGCTATTCTAAGTAATGCTGAACAATAACCATTTCAATTGTTCACTATGTTGATTACCAGACTAATATATGATTCTGCCAAGCTGGCAGGATCCTGCACCACAATGCTATAATTCAAAAAAGTATTCTAGAAATTGAAGAAAGTCTCAAGATGAAAAGAGAATCCCAGGTGCAGAAAAACAGGAAAAATGTTAAAACATGTGATATCAAAGACATCTCCTGTAACTTAAGGAAAGCAACTGAAAGAACTGTATTTTGTTTTTTTAGAATACTAACCAAAACATCCTTTACATTGTAATTAAAACCCCAGGCAGTTTATTTTAACAGATAAAGCAATCAAGAATACAGGCACCCACCTTCATTCAAAGAAAGAGATGAACAAATACTTAAATACGAGACCATAAGAGTAAGACCAGTGGAAGCTAGGGGAGGAACAGAAGGAAGGACTACAAGTGTTCCTAGGGAATCTCAAGATCAATAAAATGTCTGTTGTTATTTTCCAAACCTCATTAAAGGGGAGTTTCCCAATGCACTAACAGAGACCATATCTTTCAATAGGCAGTGCCTTATCTTAGATTTCAGCTACATTGCTGTATATTGATTTGTTGAGTTTAATGAGGATGTTCTTCTAAGCAATTAAATCTTGTCTGAATATGTAGGAGTTTTTGCTGCCTCTACTAATCTTTAGATTTCAATCATTATTGACATACATGATTCAACCAGTACTAGACAGAATGTGCAGTGACTGTTTTAATGGATACCCTCTCCATTTTAAGACATATCCACTCCCACCTAAACTCATATCTTTTAGTGTAGTCTCCTGCCTTGAATCATGCCCTGGAGGAGCCTATCCTCCTTGTGTTGACTGCAGGAGGAACCTGCACTGACTAGCTTCTGATTCTAGCACTCAGTTTGATGTTAGTCATGCCGCTTCTAATCAAATCTAATCAGATTATCCAGATCAAGTCCACATGGACAGTGATGAGGGGGAATCTTTTGTTTCCTTGTTTTCTGTAGATGGAGGAAGTGTTATCGTTTGTGTCTCCAAGACACCAGCAAATCACGAGTACCTTCCCTGGCCAGAGGAACGGGAGGGAGAAACTGTGACTCACATGCATCTGAGTCACAGTCCTCACAGCAAATATCAGGGTGGTGCTGCTTTCACCATGCTCTTCTCTCAGATCTGCACTTATACTCACAGCTTCGTTTGCTCCCTGTGTGCATGAAACTGTTCTCATCAGTGACTGAGGTACCT
Organism: Agapornis roseicollis; assembly: GCA_002631895.1. Classification (NCBI taxonomy): domain Eukaryota; kingdom Metazoa; phylum Chordata; class Aves; order Psittaciformes; family Psittacidae; genus Agapornis; species Agapornis roseicollis. The sequence goes on along the minus strand of NDXB01021702.1, from coordinate 116,890 downwards.
GCCCTTGTGTACCTGATTCCAAAATTTGGACAACATTCTCTGAGCCTTGGTAAGAGAAAAAAATACCCAATAAAGTACCAAATAAGTCTTTCTAAAATGAAAGGCTTGCTAGGCTTAAGGCACTAAACAAATATTTCTGCATGCTAGATATTCTTCTTTCAAATGAGAAAGAAAATGCCAAAGAGGTATTTTATGTAAAAACTGACAGAAAATCCAAGAACAACATAGAGCTGGAAGTTTCCCAAATTGTTCTTCCCCTTTCTTAGAAGGGAAGCAGGAATGACACAGTGACATTCTTAGACATCAAAAAAAGACCAAACAGGTGTTCAGTATAAAGGCAGTGGTCATTTTCACACTTTCTGCGATGGCTTGGACTACAGCTAACACAGTTTTCATAATAATTAAAAACTAGAACTCTTATAATTACCCATAAGACATTATTTCCTTTTCAGGTTGAGGAAAGTTAAAAGTAATTTAATAGCATATGGTCATAGAATCATAGAATCATAGAATAGTTATGGTTGGAAAGGACCTTAAGATCATCTAGTTCCAACCCCCGTGCCATAAGCAGGGACACCCCACACTAAACCATGTCACCCAAGGCTTCGTATAACCTGGCTTTGAATACTGCCAGGGATGGAGCATTCACAACTACCTTGGGCAACCCATTCCAGTGCCTCACCACCCTAACGGAAAGAATTTCTTCCTTGTATCCAATATAAACCTGCCCTGTTTAAGTTTTAACCCATTACCCCTTGTCTTGTCACTACAGTCCATAATGAAGAGTCCCTCCCTAGCATCCTTGTTTGGGTACTTGATACCAAACAACTCCTCTAGAACCACAACTATCAACTAAGGTATCAACTCAGACAGGCATGAAGCACACTACACTGCCTTAAAGATTGCACTGTTTCTACAGTAATATTATAAGCAAGGCTGGGAAGGACTCAGACTTGGATCAGACCCATTAAGGAGGGAATCATATTTAATGCAGGAAGATATTCCCATCTGCCAGCTATCTCAAGGCATTCAGACCCCTATGCAGAAACCTTTACTTTCAGCTTCTCTAGAGCCAGAGCAGCCCTAAGACCCAGGAGTGAATCTGAGCTTTGTATGAAGGTTTGGATGTATGATAAAAGTAATAATTATTAGAGGGTCTGCTGCAATTCAAAATAATGGGAGTGGTTCTGATGAAGTTTGAGGTACTCCTATAGGACATGGGTTTATTTCTGCCTCAGAAGACTTCTGTCTGCATTCTAAGATCTGAGAAGAAAAAGGAAAACACTTTCATGCAAGCATCTTTGGCACAAATTTTCTCTGTTTTCTTTGAAATTTCCTTTCAGAATTTACATGATTCTTCCTAACTGGTCAGCTGTTACCATCTAGCTTTTATTCTCTCACATTTTGAAATAGTCCTGAACCAACATAAACAAGAGGAAGAAAATTTAAAATAAAAAAAAAATCTGCTAAAATACCACTGGTTATGTATGATATGTGAAAAAAAATGCTGAGCTGAAATGGAATTCTTCATTTCATCAAACAATTTTTTTAATTCCTGTATTGTTTCTGATATTACTTAAAAGAAAAGAAAGGAGAAGAATGCTCAGGTTTACAAGAATCAGTCTTTTACATCATCATATTAACCTTCATTATGCTTGCCTTTTCATTTATACAGTGCAACCACACTTATAGTTAGGTCATCCCTGAAATGTGTATTTATTCAGCTGTGCCTCTTTTTTGAACAGTATCAGTTCATGTAAATAAGAATGTGTATTCTGAAAAAGATGCAAAACCAGAATAGATCCATGTGTGGACCATTTGGACCCAATAAAAAGTGCATTGAAAACAGGACTGCCAACATGCTGGATTTCCAGAGTCAACTGCAGACAATTCTTTCCTTAAAAAATATCACCTGAGGGATGATGTAAAATGTTCATCTTACTGAAAGCAAATGCAACATCAGCCACTTTCAAAGCCTTGCTGGTGCACAGGAGATACTCAGAAATACTAGTGTCGGCTCTAAGTGTGCTGCCTTTTTGTAGATGTCACCATGCGCCACTTGGACAGGAAGCTAGCTCAGTCCTGCCGGCAGTACACCAGCAACCATGCAGCACAGTGCCATACCCATGGCACTCATCTCACCATGGGGTGTATTGCAGCAGGGTGCTCCCCTGCTGACACAGCTAGCTTGCTCTGACTCTGGATGCCCATTAGTCAGTTGGTTTAGGGTTTTCTGCAGGGCACTCAGCAGGAGATGGAGAAGAGCCCCTGGTGCTGCACAGGATTGTCACTGACATGTGCCACCAGAAACATCAGTTTAGGCCATATAAGGATTAGGCTTGGGACAACCATTTGAAAAGCAGGACCTTTGTCAAGCAACTACTGAGCCAGATTCAAGACAATCCATATGAGAGGGGAGAGGAAGTTGGCCAGGCCTAGGAAGTCTGTACCAGATCATATTTGTATCCCTCCTAGTTCAGTTTCCTATTTCTGACTTCAGGCAGTGCCAGTTATTTCAAAAGACATTCAGCTGTGAACTATTGCAATTTATCCCCAGGGAAAGACTAGTTTTATATTTATGGCTTGTGTCTTCAGCAGAAGATTTATATCTTTTTGAAAAAAAATCTTGATAAACATTTTGGTTTTTTGGACAAGACACTCTCCAGTCCCTGGGGAGAAGCAGTTTGAAAAGCCCTGGAAGGGGTGATGAGGTGGGGGGGGAAGAGGGGGGTGCTCAGACAAACTGATTAAGACTAAAGCCTCAGGGGTATGGGAGGAGCTTATGCAAGAGTAAAGTCATGTTAGACTTTTCAGGCTTAGGCTAGAAAAAGGGCAATTTCCAGGGAGATGTGAAATTTCCATCTTGTGCCATGTTAAAGGCAAGTTTCTCTTTCAGACTGCATTTACTCTGAATACTAAGGACTGATAACCACCTCAGTGCCCACTGGTGTGAGATGCTCTGCACTACCCAGTGAACGCCTAGCAGCTTCCAATAAACTGGTTCACTAGTTCATTTCTCTCTGCCCTGCCAAACCCCATCTGTCCCTGTAAAGCAGCAGACCGGTCTAATCCACAACTGGATGAATGGTGCTAACACTTCAGATTAACACTCTAAACCTGCTTTCTCCTTCAGTAGCACTCAGCCGAACTAAAGATTTACTAGACTGTCAGGGGAAAACAAGGCATTCAGGAGACCCTCCTGATCCCATCCTCAACCCCATTAACTTTCTGCTTTGCCAAGTGCTCTGGTGGCTGCATGTTAATGAAGAGCTGTAATTGGTAAATGAAATTGATTACACAACTGTTTGAATGAGGCAAATTGTCCATCTCTGGAGAAAAGGTATAATTTTCTACTGTGCATAAATCAAATGCAGGTCTCTTAAAAGCACTAGGTAAGTAGAGAGAATTTCAAATTGGCTATAAAGTGCTGGACAAAGCACTTGGCAGAAGGAAGGGCATGGACAAAAATGACCTTAGGAGCTCTTTTCTATCTCCAGTTTCTATGATTCTATGAATTTTAATTCTGTGTTGCACAATTTAATTACCACTTGAAAAAGCTTCAGAAAATGGATAGCCATTTTTGACTGCAAGCAGATTTTTTCTGTCATCTATTAGCTGTGAAGGTGCTTATTTATTCCTACAGAAATGTGAACATAAAATTGATCCGTGTCCATCTAAAGGACTCTCTACATTAGGGCACATCAGCTAGAAAAAGCTGTCAGAGGTAGTCCTAAAATAATCCCAACCTTGCTTCTGTAAAACAATCTGAATCCCACTGCTTTGTAAGACTACTCACTATCTTGTCATTTAATCATTCTAATATCTTCATTTGTCTGGTTTTGAATTGCTGCAAAGTAAAAAATCAAAGGGGAATCAATTCCTTTGCCTGCTTACTTCATTTATAATAGCCATTTTCCTAATGCTTAGCTTTGCATTTTCCTTCTTAAGAGAATTGTGTTTCTAGGCTATTTTTGGAAATAGGGCATAATTCCTTTTCCTCATGAGATGCCCTTGCAGCAGCATTAATGTCACACCTTCCACTCTCTATTATCCTTAAAGAGATCCTTCAAGCCTACTGTCATTTTTGTTCTGAATATTCTTCATATTATGCAGTTGTTCCTGAAGCTATAGTGACAGCATAGAGACAAAAAGGTCTCTATGTCTACGCATATATATTCCTGTTTTATTAGCTTGTGTATTCATAAGCTCATATCGTTTATATTTTATTGCTTGTGCAGTCCTTAGAATTTCTGTTTGCAGCAGCAGGATTTTCTGATTTTTTGGTCATTTTGACTGGTTTCAGAATTTCAGATATTGCTCCTTGCAGGTGCATATGTGGTCAATGTTGGCCTTGTCCATTCCAGTACTTCAAACTTGCTTTCTAGCACACAAGCCTGATGAAGTCCACCAACAAGAGCTTTCATTCCCAAACCAGCCAACATTTGTGTTATAAGTAACACTTTTCATGATTTAACATTTATTGTGCACAAACATGCATCCTATTCTCATGCTACATCTGGGCAGTTTCCTCCCACAAATTCTCTGTTATTTCAGAAATTAAGGAACTGGTTGTATCTTTGATCTTTCTATGGCAAGTCAGAGTTTGAGGGTTTAGTATGTGCATGTTGTAAGGTAACTGTGTGCTCTGTGATATGTAATGAGTACTGCTTAGTGATGGATGTTTAGGGTGCTGTGTTTTTCCATTCTTGCTAAACCAAAAGCCTATCTCTTGTGACAGCTGTGAGATAGGTTTTACAGCCCAGATGATGCTCCCAATTATTATCTGATTTTTTCCAAGTGGAGCTGTTACTCTTAGATGATTAACCTGTGCTGAGTAACAGCTTCTTATATTGTGCTTCTGTTGATCCTTTTTTCTCTTGTTTACATTGCAGTGAGTTACTTATGTAGTGTTTGATATGTTATAAAACCTAAAAGGATCCTAGGCATAAAGTTCCTTCATCTTCCAAGATTCCTAAAAATACCTAAGGATGGCAGGTGCCTAAGATTTTCATCAGTATTAGTTTAACTCCATTGGATAATTCTAACAGAAATTATTAATTCAGCATGGTTCATTAGTCCACAGAGGTAACTACCCCACCCTTCATTGTAACATGATTTTAGACAAGAGGATTAGAACTTTAAGTAGCTTATATTAGCTCACAGGAAGATAGAGTGAGTAGTTTTTGCAATGAGGCAACAAATAATCATTTGTATTCAAACGCTCTTACTTCTGTTGACCTGATTTATTCCAGCTCCCTGCACGCAAAAGGAAAGCACAATGTTCTGTGAATGTGCTGAATAATGAATTCTCCCTGAAAACCTGGTGTAACAGACAAACAAACACTTTAACCATGGGAAGGCACAAGCAGAAAACTGTTCAGACTTGCCCAAAACCACACAGGGTGTTAGTGTCAGAGACCAGATTAGGATTTTGCAAGTCACTCATCAGCAATCTCACTTGACTTGGTATCTGGGAGTTACTCACAAAGAAACTTGGCAAGCTTACTGGTGCTCTTATCATTGTCACTGAGGTGGGATCTGTGGACAAGTACATGTAGGATAATGATACTGCCACAGCTTCCTTTCCCTGCAGTGTGCAGGCAAAGACAAAAAAGGATCTGTCAGAAATGTGCAAAAAGACATTTAGGTTGAAGCTGTAACACGCATTCTGTGAGACTGTGAAGTTGTGGTGGGTGGAGACTGGTTTGCTGAAAAATCACTGTGAGCAGGGAGGTGACCCTGCAATTTACTAACCCCTTCCCCCCACCCCACTTGTTTTGTTTCAGTTTTTTGACAGCAAATTGATCTCCAGGATCCATGTTGGATTCCTTGTTGGAACAAGTCCAGAGGAGGGCCACAAGGATGATCAGGGGACTGGAGCACTTCCCGTATGAAGACAGGCTGAGAAAGTTGGGGCTATTTAGCTTGGGGAAGAGAAGACTGCGTGGAGACCTCATGGCAGCCTTCCAGTGTCTAAAGGGGGCCTATAGGGATGCTGGGGAGGGACTCTTCATTAGGGACTGTAGTGACAAGACAAGGGGTAACTGGCTCAAACTTAAACAGGAGAGGTTTAGATTGGATACAAGGAAGAAATTCTTTCTTGTTAGGGTGGTGAGGCGCTGGAATGGGTTGCCCGAATGGGTTGCCCAGGGAGGTTGTGAGTGCTCCATCCCTGGCAGTGTTCAAGGCCAGGTTGGATGAAACCTTGGGTGACATGGTTTAGTGTGATGTGTCTCTGCTTATGGCAGGGGGGTTGGAACTTGATGATCTTAAGGTCCTTTCCAACCCTAACTATTCTATGGTTCTATGATTCTATGATCTATCTGGAAAGGCAAAGCTTGCCAAGTGTCAGCTGCTCTTCTCACTTTGGGATGGGGTCCTGAATCCTATTGGTCTAACAAGTTGCCTGGAGCTTATTAATGACCATCATCTAAGACTTATCCATACAGTTCTTACTCTGATACCACTCCTGTATTTGGGACATCCTGTCCTAGTTGCCCTTCAGGAAGACACACTAACCTAGGCCTGCTGAACTGCTTACTCAGAAAATGAAGCCTAACAGGGCAGAACCATGTGAATTGACTTTTTTTTTACAGATGCTTTCCTTAAGGATCATGTGTCAGATAAAATAGTGAAGAAAAGTAATTCTTAAATAGAGGATTGTACCTCTACCACTAATTTCTGTCTTTTTCTAGTTACATGCTTCATAAAATCTCTCTCATGTCTGGACTTTGTCTTCTGTCTTGTGTATTTTCCAATCTAAGTCCAAATACGGCATATTATTTTTTTTTAATTTTGCCATGCTAACATTTTTAGTAATACTTTAAAATTTAATTTTAGTTCTGGAATGTCCTTTGGAACTATTTCTGTGGAAAAGACTCCTGGACTGAGCTGTTCTATCACATCACCAGCCTCTAGTAGATATAGCTACTCCATAAATCAATAAAAAAAAAAACCCAACCGGATTAAAGATGTTTCCCTATAAAAACTGTTAATTAGCATGATTTACCTTTTTTGATGGTCTGTAGTTTTAATTTGTGATGACTTATATGCATTCCTATACTTTATATATTCAAGACAGGAATGTTTGTAAGTTTCTGCTATTTTGTACTTTTTAATAAAAAGACAGCATTTCATAAAATTCCATATACCAAATATTAAAATATCATGTTAAAAAAATACACTTTTATAGTTTTTACCAGAAGTATATCTTTGAAAAATAAAACCATTTTAATTGTCCAATATGTTCTTCTATAATTAGCCCTAGAGGTAATTGGAATATTAAAAGGAAGGCATTAAATCTAAGTCAATCTCTGTAGCTTGCTGCAGAAACATATATGTTATATTCACAGAACCAAGATTAATCTAAGCTCTTTCAGTTAATTATGAGGTGGAATTATTCAGCATCGTCAGTCATAACTGTGAACCATTTCTACATCATTGCTTAGACACTGTTTGGTGTGCACCACTGGAGGAAGAAGCCTTACCTTTTTCTTGGAGGGGTATGGTGAAGGGGAGAGATGAATGGGAAGGGGAACATAAATGGCATTTGGTAAATCACAGTGGAGATATACTAAAGAGCATCAGAGATAGCAATTCCTTCAGAGAAGAAATAGCAGGTAAGAGAGGAGGGTTTGTCTGGCCCAGTAAAACAGACAGAGAGGGTTACAATTACTGGAAATACAAAAGGAGCTAGGCCTAACATGCACATCTACAAAATAGGCACATTCTTCACTTTGTCCAGTTACCAAAATCAAAACAGACAAAAAGACCCCGTGTCTTGTAGTGTCCTCTCCATGGCTGGCACTTAGGCCTCCATACACATGTGTGCACACAGAATAGAAAGCCTCTTACTCACAAATATAGTCCAGAACAGATTTTACTAATAAGAGGGGGCACAGTGAGTCAACTTTATTGACCAGCAACCTTTTTACATGGGACAGCTAGTTTTATAATCTTTTCTATTGGTTTTCCTAGTTACCAAAGATCCCGAAACACCTTGGTTCCTTTGGTTCCCAGACCTTAGTTTCTCCCCATCCCAAAAATGCTCTTCCTGGCATCTCGTAATATGTCCCATTGTCCTTTATTCCCCTCACTCTGTAAAGTGAGCCAGAAGAGAATCTCCCATTGACTTACGTGGTCTTACATCCAAACAGTGGGGCTGTTTGTTCCCCTGCAACAGCTCTGGGAGTAGCTAGGCCAGGGTGCACCACTGGCTCTGCTCAGGTTTGGGTGCTCCCCACACATAATTTTTCCTCTGTGGCCTATATACCTGTGCCTTTCTGTCTCTGTGCACCTGCTTCTCCTTTCTGCCCCTTTCCTCCAAACACAAATCTTTCAAAACAAAGGTTAAATCTTAACCATATTTTTCAGAGGACCAGAGATCCCAAAGATGCCAAATCCTGAAATATTTTGTAAAAATGAGCTTGATAACAGAAAGAGACCTTATTAGTCCTTCACTCAGGGGAAGGATGGAGCATGTGTCTGGCCTTTGTGAGTTGCAAGAAAAGCCACACTAGAGATCAAGCATAAGATACAAACCTATGGTAAAGAGGAATGTGTTAACTTCACTATAAATAGAATCTGTGCAACAGTTAGAGGCTCCTTGATAGGCTGGAAAATTTCATGCTGAATGTATGAAGTTAGGAGCTGCAAAGCCAATATTGCTACAATAAGAATCTTTTCTCCTTGCAACAAGAAATAAGAAACATGAACACTGATAAAGTGGTAAATAGCACATCAGCCGGGAACCTCACTACTTGGAATGCCTGTGGTTACAGAAAGAAAATCACAGGAGCTGTAACTGTGAATGGAATAAAATAACTTTGCATACGTGTGATATTACTAAAGTAAACCTAGATAAAGCTAAGAAAAATATTGAGCACTGAGAAGTGAGTTATAAACTTTGTCTGATAACATGTTTCATGTGGACTTCAATGTCACATGACAATAGACCAAATAGCATGTCTCTTACTTTATCTGAATCCACCTAAAGCAATTATTGCTTTTAAGACTTAAATTGTGAAATAGTCACCCTAATACTTCAGAGTTTCCTTTTAGCTGGTGTAAAATTATATTTGTGTGTATTTCTGTATTTGTTGACATACTGGTTTAATTTATGTATTTTAATTTAATCTATGTATTTTCTTATTTGTTCCATTCACACTCTTTGGAAAGATTGAAGGAAATAATATAGAATGGAAGGATACTGGGTTCTTGATATGCTATGATTTTCCCTAAAGAAGCAAGTTTTGCCACAGCAAGCAGGATTTTAGAATTGAATGCAGGAAGGGTATGTACAGGTATGCTTTTATGAATTTGATGTCCATGGGACAAGTTCATGTGCAGGATTACGCTGGATTCAAAGCAGTACTTGCATATCATGGTAATACATTGTTTCAAAACTCCCCATAGATCATTTCCTACCACACAGGTCTGATAAAAACAGCCACATACAAGTGGAATGTAACAGACAAGTTGTTTTTTTAAAGGCTGCTTGCTATAGGTTAAGTTGGAGAACAGCAGTTTCTCATTTATTCCTTTGCAGTGAAGAATTCTTAAGAAAGATATAGATTTAGCAACAGATGAGGTGGTTGGGACGTCTTGGTTTAATGATATTTTGCATGATTTTTTTTTTTTTTTAATGGGGGATTTTATTCCAGATCCTTATCCAAACATTTATTTGTTTAAGCAGTTTCCACAGTAATTGGCTGTTGCAAACACCCAGAGTCTTATAGGGCTGGCATAATGGGCCTGCTCTTAATTTATAAACATAAATCACTACTTAGATGTCACTTTGCAGTTTCATGTAGGGAACTGTTAGCCAGCTGGAGAATGTTAACAATATGGTAGTTTACTTCATACAGTGGCAATGAAAGTTGTTTTCAAGCTTGACCAAAACCCCAAGACAACATAATAGCATCAAGATTGGCTGAAACAAGCCAATACTTTTGGTCTTCATTGTTTCCAGTATGAAAAATGGCCTTTGGTGAACTGTACATGATGGAACTCTCCAAGTTACATACAAACATACACAGATGCTATATAGTTGGCTGTTTTTCCAATGTAAGGTTATTCCCTGCTGTTAATTTTCTGAAGCTGTATGAACATCTTTCCCAAAACTGGCAAAAGGCACTAGCTAGAGCTGACTGGAAGACAAGAATTTCCATTTTTATTAACATCTTAGAGGGTTCAGCATTTGTTTTATCCTGCTGTTTTTGGAAGAAAAAGCACACTGGAATAAGAATTACACTAGAACAAAATCTTTCCCTCTCAGGAAACATGAGAAAGATCAGCCCTACCATTGCAATACATATAGAGAGACAGACAGTGCAACTGTGCCATCGAGGGGGACTAAGGTCCAGACCCCTGCTTTGTCTCCTTTGTCTCCTTGGATAACTGCTGTGGATTCTGGGCTACAAAATCAGCCAGTTGTCCTCTTCAATGGACTTTAAATTATTTATATACTAGCAAAACCAATGTCAACCAAATCAAACAACCTTTGTGAAAATATTAATTTTCAAACCTATTGAAGTACCTCCACCACCAGAAAAATTAGAAGTTGCTCACATGAGAACTGCAGAATCCATGAACCCTATATTTGTGCATGTAAAATAAGACAAGCTTTATCCAATGCACTAAAAGCTAGCTAAAAAAAGCTCTTTTTCACCAGGATGAAGGGTAGTTTTCAACAACAGATAAAGGGTTGCCCAAAGAAGTGGTAACTGCTCCATTCCTGGCAGTGTTCAAGGCCAGGTTGGACAAAGCCTTGGGTCTAGAGTGAGGTGTCCCTGCCCATGGCAGGGGGTTAGAACTGGATGATCTTAAGGTCCTTTCAAACCCAAACCATTCTGTGATTCTATGATTCTAAATAATAGTTCTGTTTCTGAGCTGACAGGTAATTTTGCAGGCAAGCACATATTTAAAATGTTCATCTGGAAAAATGATGTTTGTTATTCTATTAGATACAGAAATACAGTGACCTGATACAGATACTGGTTTTACAACTCATTATAATCTTGTTACTCACATGCTGATCTCTCCCTATGCAACTTATGCAGCAAAATAACCCCCTCCTCCAAAAAAATTAACTACTTTTTCATCTCAATTCAACAAAATTATCAGTCTACATGGAACAATTTTAAGATATTTTAAGTGGTACATTAAGTTTTATATTTTGATAGACCCAACTGTATGATTTCTTTTTTCAGTAGCTTGTTACTCTTTTCAACTATGCCTGCAGGACTAAGGAGGTACTGTATTTTCCTACTACTCTCACTTCTGTTTATCAGAGTATTAGTCACAACATTCCTACTAAGAAGCTCTACTCTTCAAATTTCATGTCAATTTCTGACTGTTAGCAACCAAGTCAAAATCTAGTGTTCGAAGCATATTATGCTTGTACCACCCTTCTGAATGGGTTTTGCCTTCACTGTTAGTAGTTGCTGTCATAATTAAGATACCCGAAAATGCCACGTAACTTGTCTTCCATGTAATTCTTATGTGCTTGGCTAACTAAAATGGTCCAAAAAGTCAAATTAAAGCCATCTGTCACTCTGCTGCTGCTCCAAAGATGTTGTTCTCAGCTGTCTCTCATCCTTCTACTGCATGTTACATGCTGTAGCTCAAAAGACACCCAGTCAACACCCTATTTTGACACTTAGAGACAAAGGGACATCTGCAAGGCAGACTGGAAATAATAGGTCTGTGGATTTTAGAGAGATGAATGAAAAGGGATGCACTGGAAAGGACTGGCATAAGAAACTCAAACAACGTAGCATTGTTTATTTTGACCTATAATTCAGGAGCAGAGGGGAAGCAGCAGAGTTAAAAGTCAGTAATTTTAAAATTGATATTTCAGCCAAAGTCCAATTGAGCAACCTTTTATCTGTATCTATTCTGCACAGCTAAAAAGACTAAATATCAGTAACAGAGTACTACATTCTTTTCACGTTAGAAAATATAATTGAATATACCTCAGAAGTAACTATCTTGAATAAATATATATCAGACTTGTAAAGCTACTTTAAAGCTTACTAAAGCTTACTAGTCCAGTTACTAATACAATTGTTCCATTTTTAAAATACTAATGAATATGTATTAAAAGCATATGTATTGCACATTCTATAGTTGTTGTAACAGAGAACACTATATCTAATGGAACTTTAAAAATTATTTTTTTCTGGTCCAGAATAATGAAAAGTGAGGGTAATGGTCAAGATAATAATGGTTTGCATTCACTGATGTACATGCAAATGGGAATAATGTGTATGAGGAAAAAGAGGATTAGGCCCTATTCACTTTAAAAAACTTTTAAGAGATTAAAAATTATTATGTTAAACAATGGTAAAAGTCACTTGATCTCTAGTGTAATTGAGATAAAACAGTCAGCTGCCATAGACTTTAAATGGTCATCCAGTCTGTTCTTCTACCCTAGGCAGGGTTACATATAAGCAAACTTCAGTCTCATAACTCACCTGTCAGATGTTTGTCTAAATTACTCTGTAAGTCTCCCTTGAAATACTCCACAGTTTCCTGAAGCAAGCTAATCCTTACTTCACTATCTTGCCATTAGAAAGCTTTTTTTTTTTTTTCTTAATACACATCCCAATTCTGCTGAGTTAATTCAAACCCTTCATGTCTTGTCCTGTTGATAGTGGCTATTATCATGTCTTTCCACATTCTTCTTTTCCCTAGACTAAACAAAGCCAACTCTTTCGATCTTTTCTCACAAGTCATGTTTTCTGGATCTCTAATAATTCTTGTTGTTGACCTCTGGATTCTTGCCAGTTGTGTACAGACATTTCTCAAACTTTTGTCTGCCCTGGGCTGAACACAGTATCCAAGATGGGGTTTTATTCACATCGTGAAGTATTACTTCCCATACCTTATATAGCATACTTCCATTTACACAGCCTGCACAAGGACACCTTTTTTGCATCAGAATAAATCTGTTGACTCACATTCAAATTTCCTTTTGTAGACCTATCACCCACTCAGTTGTTTCACACCTTATATTTGTCTCCTTGAGTGTTCCTATTAAGGCACAGAACTTACTTAACTATTTCTCATATCTTTCTTCTCGTTAAGGCATTTCTTTTAATTCTTGAATTAAAAGAAAAGAGCAATTTCTGAGTTCAAAAGATGAGATGCTAAAGTCCAAAAGGGGAATTTTGCATAGGTTTACAATGATGGGAAGACGAGGAAAAAAATAATGTTGCCATGTAAATCAGGTGTGGTTTCTCTACTCCACAGTAATCATTAGCACAGTCTTTAATCTCTTACTATAAATGATGGCAGTAAAGTGACCTCTGGTGCAGATTGCTTCATTCTGGCAGCATTTGAATTTTGATTTGATAAGAGGAATTAATAACTTCTGACTTATCATTCATAAATAAAAAGAAAAGGTATATGATCGTTAAGCAAATGAATGAATAGAAGCACTTCAGAGAAAGGTGATTGCATGTGTTGGATTTCCAGCCTTCTCTAGAAAATTCAGGAAAAGAATTGCATTTTCTAAATGTCTTGTTAAGTTTTAGAGCAAAACTTTTTATTCTTTTTAAGTGAAAGAATGTGAATAATTCTGTATGTACAAAGAAATATTTCAGCCACAAGTCATCTTCTTTCCTAGGAACGTGAATAGTTCCATGAATAGCAGAACACCTGAAGCCTGATTTTCTGGAGCTCAAGGTTTTGTGATTGACCAAATTGTGATTCTGACCAAAGCTCCTTTCATGGCTGCAGCACTAACATTGCCCTGCTGCTCTGTTCTTGATCTCACTTCTGATACTGTACTTTAGCATCTGCTCCAAGTTTTTTCTCAAAAAAGACTGCTTTGGATCTTCTTCCATCCCAGCCACCAATTTATTGAAATTTTCAATTTAGTGTCCCTGAAAACTGAAGTTATCTGTCATATCTAGCTGAAATTGAGAAAATGTTTTAAGATTATGAATAGAGAGGACAACAACAATCATCAAAACTGTTTGTTAAGATAAATCTTATTTCCCTAGGAAATCAAGCTAGAAAGCCTACTGCTGTCTATGCACTATCATGTCTTCCCACAAAATACAAACTTCTCTGTTCAGGCTTTCCAAATAAATGGGGCGAGAAATAAGGTCTTGCTAAAAACGAAACTTTTTGAGGATTTGGGTGTGAGAGAAAAAAACAAGGAAAAGGCTCACATTGGCCAGAAAGAGTTTGGGTAAGATTCATAGGAACAAGGGGTAAAATTAAAACTGAAATTTCATGCTTAACTGCAACTGGCATCAGTGAAATCCCCTCTTATTATGCAGTAAAAAAATTTATAATGACACTGTAATTTAAATATCAGTGATGATACTGCAGAAGAACAAGCACATTAGTATTCGAGCCAGCCAAATCTTTCAGATTTTCCATTTATATAAATTACTTATTTGTTACTTTCTTCATCTAGAGCTACTGAAAACTCTCAGGTATCAAAAGAAAGCTGGAAAAACTGTAGAAAACACAGTGAAAATTTAAGAGATCGCATACTAGAAGTTTTCTATAGTCAGGTATTTGAAAAGTGAAGCAATACCCTGCTTGGCAGTTTTCAGTTCCAATGTATTTTCTTTCTCAAAGTAAACAAAGTCCAGTCCTCTTCTCCTCCCTTACAAACAAAAGAACTGAGATGGTCATAATTACATATATTTCCACTTAAACATATTTTTCTGAGGAAAAGGATTTTTTAAAAGAGAGAGGAAATACCTCTGATCTATTTTGAACTTGATCATTAAATTGATAATTTTTCCTACCTTCTTGCTTTTCCAAGGTCCCCTCTGTCTTTCCTTCAGAAATTCCTTGCATTGTTTCAACAGCAGTTCCTAGTTCATTAATTCAGGCTTAGGCATCCAGTTCTTTTAAAACGGGGTTCTCTCAATCATTTTCTGGTCATGGAAGTAACCTTCTCAAACAGTAATTTTTATTTTTTTTTCTCTCATACTCAAATCCACCAGTATTATATTTCCCTATCAGAACAAATACATGAATTACAAATTCTTCCTTCTCCCCTCATCCCCGACAGCCCATTGATTTCATGCACACTTTCCCAGAAAATCCAGCAGCTTCACATTCTCCCTGCCCCCAAATCCATCAGGTTTCCCATTCCCACAGTCTACTCCAATCCCTCTGAATACGCCATGCTTCTTATTCCCAAGGACTCAATAAACACCCCAGAAGCGAGGTGTCTTCTCTGGCAGCTCTTCCGTGTAACAGCACCAGCATGACAGTGGCAGCAGATGGGGTGCCTTGCAAGCCTCTGCTGACAGCACGACATGTCAAACCAGTCTTTCTGTGGGGCTCTAATTTTTGGCTGGTTGGCAGGCTAGGAAGTGGGCGAATCTGACCTCCTTCTGTAGATTAGACCGGAAACAAAAGCCGTCCCCTCCCTTACTCCCTTCAGAGACAGATAGGCTTAAGACCTTCACGTTGTGCAGACAATATAGGCTGCCCTATCCTCCTTTACTGAGCTGGAGGAAGTAAATGCTTCCTGCTGCTACATCACCTGCCTTCCCATGGCATGCTGGAAAAATGATTCCTGTGACATATGCTTACCTCTTTTCCTTTCAAACCACAGAAAAGGGACAGCTTGGTCTTCCCTTGAAGTGATGAGCAAAGTATAGTGTGTATCTGTGTGTGTGTCTGCATGTGTCTGTGTGTGGTAAAGCTCTTCATACCTTTCAGAGATACTCTGTTTGAAAATATTAGTAATTTTTAATTAGTAATGCTTTGACTGTAATTACTGGATTTCCAAATATTCTATTTATTTAAATTATTTGCTTGCTGGATTTGTGAGGGTCAGCCCCCTAAACATTTATAAATGCTTTTATGTTACTAATGCTATTGTATGAAAATCAGTTCAGGCAAGTTCATGCAAGTCAAAGAGAAGAGGTATTAGGAAATTTAACTGCAAAAACCAAGGTTATTGTAATGAAAGGGAAGGTCTTTCATTTACGTGCATGGCAGAAACAAAATGAAGATCATAATTTGCAGTGTTACTTTGGGGAACAACTCTCAGGAGCTGTCTGTTAATACTCCTTCAAAGTAATTAAACTACTTATTATTTGGTTGTCTAAATGTGGCATATGGGACTCCACAATAAACCCACTGTGCTGTATTCTGTTAATACACAACTGATTAATATTTTCATCACAGTAACACAAAATGCTTACAACACAAAAAATTATTTTACTTAGAGTAGTATCGCAAAATAAAAAAAAAAAAAAATTATTGCTTAAAATAGCTGATCTATGACAAATACCAACCTGCTCTCATCTTCATCTGCTTTGGAAACACATTCCAGTTCTGATAAACTGACAGACCATAAAATAGTTACAACGTAATTCTTGCAGACTGAAAACTCCCTCTGGCAAGAATTAGAGACTTCCTCTTTCACACACCAAATCTTTTCCCGTGTATTTGCTGTCAGAGCTATGTTTTACTAGGCCTTTTACCTTACAAATCCAAATTCTTTCAGTCTATTTTTTGTAGTCAAATCTATATGTATAGGCAATAGGAGTAGTAATACACACTTTCCTCCTCCTGTCCTTCTCTTTCAATGTCCAGAGGTAATTGGTTCATTTCCCTGCTTGCAGTACCATATAGGATAGAACTAACAGTTTATAAATTCATATATACCTTGCA
Organism: Agapornis roseicollis; assembly: GCA_002631895.1. NCBI lineage: Eukaryota > Metazoa > Chordata > Aves > Psittaciformes > Psittacidae > Agapornis > Agapornis roseicollis. The sequence goes on along the minus strand of NDXB01021702.1, from coordinate 100,231 downwards.
TATGTATATGAAAATTCTGTAATTACTGTCTAATCTCTCATCCATGTCACCTCTTCCTCCATGGACCATTTATCTCTATTGTTTCCTTTCTGCTGTCCAAGGTAGAACAAACAGCAAAGTGGTAAGATGCAGAGGCAGTGCAGATGCAAAAAAATGTGTGACAGGGTGTGTTCTGCCTCAATGGAGGAAGTACAGGACAACCAACATTATCCCTAATTTTACATTACTTCATAGCTGCTAGAAAACCTCGCGGCTCCTCAGTTGACACCTCCTTGCATCAGTGAGGCTTGAAACTGTACCAGTCCACCTTCTGCATGAGATACGTTTCTTCATGGACATAGCTCAACAGTTTATTTATAGTGGTTCCCATATTTTTCCTCTGAAAGAGTACATTCATGTGTTACCACTTCCACTGGCCATCCATAATTCTTCAACTGCAATCTTAAAGAATCTGATTATGTATAGACCTATATAGCTGCATTATATGTCGATTCAAAATCACAGTGTTTGAAATGGGTTTGAAAAGTATCTGTTAAATTAGTCCTGATTAGTCGAATAAAATTAGTCAAATTATCCTGATTTTTATGGTGTGAAATGTACAGTAATTGTTTGTTCCATTATTTATCTTTGCTATCTTTAGTGAGGTGAAAATTGAAAGCAGCTTCTTCTGCAGCTAATCAAAAGACAAAGAAAGAAGTGTCCTTCCAAAAGAGACTTTCTGAATGAGAGTCAGTAAAGAGGTCAAAAGGTGGTATCAAAAGTGACACTTCAGGTAAGAGTTTTACCCTAGTTGATTCTATGCTAGTCCTAATGTGGAACCAGCCTTCCCTTGAGGCTTCCTTCCATGCTGTTAGCCACTTCTTCAGTAATACTTCTTTCAGAAGAACAGTTTCAGAACAGTTCTTTCAGCCTGGGTTGCCATGTCCAAGTTGACAGTGGATTTTGCTGTAAGAAACTGCCTTATGTCCCACTTTCTGCATTAAGACCCTTAGAGACAGCAGCTTTACAGCATCTCATACTTCCATATGACTGTTCTGACACTACAGAGGTGCTATGTGGAAAACATGCTTTCTGAATTGTGAGCGAGCATACTTGCTGTGATGTAAAGATGTTGTCAGGGAAAATCTTCAGTTGCTCTTTTTAAATCTGTGCCAGAGAAGGAGCCTTAATATGGACCACACAGTTTAATCTGTTTTTGAAATGTTTGTTTTTAGCCCAGTTGTTTCTTATTTGAAGCACTTTCATTTCTTCTTGTCATTCATCAGCACTTTCGTTTGAACACAGTGTTTAATAGTGCACTATGGCGGTCAACTTATGGCATCAGGTTTTTTTCTATTAAAAAGCCCCAAACCTTCTGTGTTGAAATAAATGGTATGATGTATCAACCTTGAGGATACATATTTAACAGGAGCATTTTGGTTTATGTACTTTTATGTGCTAAAAATGCATGCACTCTGATTTACAACATATATATTTATACATTTATGTAAGTAAATAGAATCAAGTACTAACTTAAAGACCTCTACAGTGAGTGTTTAATGGTAAGTGTACTCCCCAGCAAATGGACATGGAGTCAGGTCACGGCACTTGGCCTGTGAGACATGTCTGGGGCACTAGTTTGGGACTATGAAATGAGATAAAATCTGCATCCTACGCAAAGTGTCCTATTTCTCCTATAAAATGTAACATATTGAAATAGGTGACTTTGATTGACCCATTTAAAACATAGAAGTTATTCATCTTTTCTTGCTCTATTCTTCTGCAAATTGTACACTAAAAAGGAATAAGAAATCATGAAAATATAATTTTTTAATTTTTGGGTGAACAGCTTGCAATGCAAAACCTTACTAGCATTAAAAACAGAAAACAGAAAAGTGGTGGGGGGAGGGGTATTAAAATATTATTATTAAAAAAAAAAATTACCAAAACTGGTCAGCTGAAAGTTATTCAATTATTATTTTTTCCAATTAAAGAAAACCCTCAATAAAAGTCTGTTGTATGTAAATTGTAATGAGGGACAGATTCTCCCCTGGTAATTATTGATAAAGTTTTCCCCATTAATTTTTTACTCTAGCTATAACAATATTAATAGAATCAAAGACTATGCAACTAATGTTCCACTGGCTACATTTTCCCTCTGCTCGCTTTCAGAGATTTTTTTTTTTTGCAGTGTCATCAATCCACTGCATTTTGGGAGAATGTGGGCTGATTTCTGCTCTGATTTACACACTGCACAACCTAGAGTTCATTGGTACTGGTCAAGTTGCATGAGACTGCCTGAAGCAGAATTTAGAAGAAGTATACTATTGCATCTCTACATATTAATCTGCTTAATGTCCGAAGAATGCTATTTTTGCTCTAGAGCAGTTTTACCTGCCTTCCGCTGACTGGTCTGTAGTGCAAAGGAGTACTGACTCTATCACCATTCCCTCTCTCTTTTTCCAATAACTATTCATAGAGGAAGAAACAAAATGGTGCATGTACTCCTCAGTTTTACTACTTTGACTTTTATATGGGCTACCTGTTTTGTGGGATCTCGTCACTCATTACAGATATGCATGAAAATCAAGAAGCATTTAGCATGGTGAAAGCAGACTGATTGGCTTTTGCTCTCTGTCCTCCACCATTTCCCTACCTCCTGCTTCACATTTGTGGCACAGGTCTTCCATTTACTGCTTTGTTGCTATTATGCTTTGTCAACTATAACTCCCAAGCATGAATTTCACATAACAGATCCTTAAAGGTGCTTGATCAGATAATGTATATCCACTGTGTTGCTCTCCAAGCCATATGTATCTTCACTAAAACATGTCTCAAAAAGCGAGCCAAGAATCCTACAGAAATAGGCCTGACTCCAACTCTTACTAATTGTAAGAACTTCTGTGGATGAAGATCAGGCCACTTTTGCAAACTGGTATATAGATTGAGAAAATAATAATTTAAAGATATAATTCAGAAAAGATTTAAACCTGTGCTTCATTTTACATGTGTAAGTGGTCTCAAAGAAATCAATGGGGTTATTCATGTGCATACAGTTAAATGCATCTATAAATCTTTGTGAAGCTCTGACCCAAGAGTCCAGGTTTACATTTATCTTCAATATGGATTTTAATACTAGAGCCAATTTCATCAATGACTTAAATATGCTCATACATAGTAGTGTCTCATACTCATGGCTGCATGTATGTGGCTGATCAGGTCCTTAGATAATAAGTGGAGTGGCAGAAAAGAGATTTTTTTTTTCAGTCCACTCAACTTTAGTATTGTAACCCCCCAACAAGCTTTAAATATGTACCTTTTCTCCTTTTTAACTCTGAAAAGACAGAAAATATTCCTTAATGCCAAGATAATCTGTTCCTTCATTCTTCATACAGACTGCTGATTCTACCACTCAAGGTTCTTCATTATATTTTATAATTAGATTACTAATGATAAATTAGTCTCCCCCTTACCCATGTTTGGACTAGATCAGATTTGATTCTTTTATTATGGCTGGTTTAGTGTTCCTTTTCCTGTAGGAATTTCCTTCTCTTTACCTTAGCAAATATAATCTACCCTCATGTAACCACTTTATTTTTGACCCTTTGACAACCTTTGATGTATATTCAAGCATCTTCAATTAAATATAACTGGGCTAAAGAGAGGGTTGAACTCATATTTTTACAGCTGTATCACAGATTCTTTTTCTCAAGGATTTCAAACTGCATTTACTATTCATCACTTCTCATTAAAGATACATCAGAATTTTTTTTTTTAATGTTTATTATGAGTATCATGAAATTTACACTCATCTGCCCTAAAATTCTAATACTTTCATTGCTTTTACTAACTCTACTTATCTTCAAAGAATTGGATTAGAATGGGTTCTAATCATCTTCCCTTGAAGGACTGTTACCTGAATATTTTGTCTTTCACACTGTGATTCTGTGAGCCAAAAAGATAACTTTTCTTAATTAGCTTATTCGTTACTACTGATTCTTCACTCTGCCATTGAGTCTTAGCTCAGGTTAGCTTTACAGACTTCAGTAAAATTGTGCAGATATGGAAACATGGTGAAGATAGAGAAAAAGACTGCTTCAGATTAAATCATATGGTTTGGAGCCATGCTTCTTGATTTCCTTCACAAGTTCCATGAAAAATGGCATGTATTAACTAACAGCATTAGAATTATATTGGTCCAATGCCTGTATAAGATCAGAATCAATCCTTATATAATATGGTCAGATAGAAGGAAGCTGGAAAACATGCAATCATACGAATTTGCAATTATTTGCCAATTATTGTGTATTATTTGAGAAACAGGTAGCAGCTGTAATATGCATTTAACTAGTTAATAGACTCTTACATGTGTTTAGGCATATACTGTCCACACAGCTCTAACATCATGACATATTCTTTACTAAGTTTGACATTGGTAACATTGCTTACCACTTTTAGCTAATCCTTCCATCCACCAGTCACATTCTGGGTTTACTCTAGCAGGAAAGCTGCTAGCTATTCTCTCCGTGAAGGCTGTGCTTGCACTGCATATGCTGTATTGCAGCAGCTTGGGGTTGTTTCAGTTTAAGGTTGATTTAATGTTTTCTAAAATCAGCCCACAGGCTTGTATTTTCCTGATGCCTCCTATCTACATGCACATGACCTACCCAGAAATGATTTCCTGGGGCACAGACTCCAGTATAAAACAAAACTCTCTGTATGGTCTACTGCCTTCCTTGCTGCTTGTTTTGGCTTGCCTGGGACTCAACCAAGGATCCCTGTCATGTCCAATCTATTTTAGCTTTTCAACATTCATTTCAGCTACTACACAATGCACATCATTCAGGAGAAGCCATAATAAAAACATCGAAGCGCAATTTTGGATGACAAACATCCAGAAGAAGAAGGCTGGAAATAATACTTAGAGAAAGGCTGTGTAAGAGTGGTAGTGGTCCCAGACAGAACAGTGTCATGGTAATGGGATGGTTCAACGAAGATGTGCTGCTTCTAGACCATAAATCAAAAGGTTTAAGATAAATATGCCACATGGAGATACACCCATCCTGGTATAAAACTTATGAAGACCAAGCATATCTGGTACTACTGACCATAATCCGACTATGAGAGGGAAAAAGCAGGTGCACCTAGAAACTGGAAAATGCCTGTCTTCCTACTGAATGTCTCAGATGCCCAAATTTTTGTTAGTTGTGTTGTAGTATTTCTTTCTGGAAAAAAAAAAAACAAGCAAACACATCAAAGAAGAAAGAGAGAAGTTGATCAAAGTTAGAGTGACAAATGCCTCAAACCTTTATAAATGCACAGTTAAGTCCATTTGCAGTTCAAATCACACTCTTCAGCAACACTTGAGCCAACAATACATAGGAAATAAAGTCTGATCATACCCAATTGCAATTCTGCTGTTCCCAGCAATCTCCTACATTGTGCAAATGTATATATTTTCCCTCAGCTGACCACAAAGAAGGGACCTAGTATGCAGCAGCTTCATCATGCTAAAGCAAAACTAGTGTCTGAAAGAAATGCAATGACCTGCATTTGCTGTACACTGTGAGCACATGCCTAAATAAGAGTTCCTTGCCTACTCCATTTTAGAACACTTTCACGCAGGTTTCCATCTTTACTTGCTTACATCTGACAATACCACTGATAAAACAACAACAACAACAAAAAAAAAACAAAAACAACAAAAAGGCATAACTAACGAAATAGACACCAACATAGCATCCAAATGCAGTAAGCTAAACCTCTTGAAGTACTCATGCACCTGTGGATTTTCATTCAAGAGCAGTGAAGAGTGCTAGATATGACCTCAAATAACCTTCCCTCACAATCCAAGTACTGTTAAGGCTTTGCAGCTAATGCCTACCTTTGCTGTCTGTCCCTTTACACTCAGCTCAGTGAATGGAACTGAGTTGCACGTGCGTAGCTTTTAGTAGTAATCTATAGCTTCTAGCTTGGAAGAACACACTTATGGTTCATGGAATAGTTCATGGATATAATATTGCACTCCTATGTTTTTAGAAACATAACTGAATTACTCTAGCTGTTAAGTCCTCAAATTGGTAGTAAAGGAAGGAGGGAAGGAATTTATTAACTTCTTAGGGGAAAGAACTTCCTGGGTGAAAGAAAGATTCTGGAAGAGACACTAGAATTTAGAAGATGCACTGATTTAGAAGGTATGCTTGGTTCTGCTGCAGTTTTTTTAGTAGTTTGCATCATTTACCTTATTGAATAACCCAGGTCTTCAAGGTCACCACAACCAATTTTTTGCCTGTTTGTTACACCTGCTGCTGATGTAAAAATACAATTTCCATTGCTAACAATCAGTGCATGGTTCAAACTCTGAGAGGTTTTAATCTGTTGAAACAAAATCTTTGAAAACTGTCAAGTAAGACACCGTCCAGTTCTTCACTTGGTTAATGCCAAATGCTTGTTTCTGAGAATAATCAGTAGAATCATGTAAAGAACTGCATTCATCTCAAGTAACTTCAGATATGTAGGTATGGCATTTAGAGCACCTTGGCTGCAAGACTTGCTCTGCATCTGATGGAGATGATACATAAGCAGGCAGCTTATCCCATTTCCCTGAGAGGAATGAATTCATTCCTGGAGGTGCTGCTTTTTTAACCACAAGGGGTGCCTAAATATCTAGCATTGACTGGGTTCCTGTATGACAGCAATGCAAAATAATGTACTATTTATAGCTAGAGAACTTTAAAACCTTGTGAAATGAATCATAACTAGATAATCAAACCCCCAAATTTTGACGTTTTGTATAGGAACAGGAAATTTTTGAGGGTTTTTTTTGTAGATCTGAAATGCCACAGATGTGCTGATCTTTTTGAAAGATAAATGCTGCATCTTCTTCAGTCAGGTTTCTAGAAAATGGTTTGACATTTTTTGGCCAATTCTAGTTATAACCATGGATGCTGTCTGGACAAAGGTCCCTGGTGTTTTCATGCTCAGAATTTTAAAGACTGCTTAGTCCCAGAAAGATTATTGTTTAGCAAAGTTTGTAGAGTACTCTAGTCAAACAGACAATGATAACTAGATCTCAAGCTGTGGGCTTAGGCATTTTATAAGTTCTATGAGAACAAGGTTTACAACATGCAGAAGCTTACAAGCACTGAAGAAACCACTTTCTAGTCTCTGTACAGATCCTATTATGTGATTTTTATTTTTTTTTTTTTACTGCGAAAATGTTACATACTGAACTTCTTAAGCTCTTAAGGATACAAATTGTTATATTTGTATTATTTTCAAATACTCTTTTTCTCCAAGTGTCTAATAATATTTAGTGTTCTACAGTAGGATGAAAATTTCACTTTTTAATTTGCCAATAAATTTCAGATTGTGACTTTCATTTGTCATCAAAAATTTCTATAGCTTTGACATACTCCTGAAGTTTTATGTCATTGCTTCTTTAAGCAATTTTCAGATGCTGTAATGAGCCAGGAAGACAGATGCTTAAAAATTTCAGACAAAAGCTCACATTGTGAAAAGTTTTCTTACTCACTGTCTTATTATGCTGTAGCTGAAGTTTAATGTGGTCTGCTTCTCATTGTAATACTAGCTGTATCACTGTTTTAAACAACTATTTCATAAAACTATTTACTGCCGATATGCTATGAATCATTAAGAATGTTGTCTGGAAGATGACTTTCATCTTCTTCGTGTTTTGCTGTAGTAAATTTCCACTTTAATACAAGCACTGACTACATCCTGAAGTGGAAATTCAGTACTCTTAATCTGAGTGGAGATATATGCAATCAGCGCTCAGCTTTTACACTTGTTAACTGCTAACATTTAATAGGTTCTGGCAACATGTTCAGCCAAGTTCAGGATAGAGCTGAAGGCAGCTGTTTCACTCTTAGTGATTAAAGAAAGAGTGACAGTAGTAGCATGTCACTTCAGACAGCTAGGGATAGAACCTGGAGTTACAGGTACCTGTTGACTTTATTCAGATACTGATTCTGTATGTGACAGGATCCTTCCAGAAGCATAGACAGATCACTGCTTTTGTGGATGCTTTTCTAAAGCACCAAACTGTGAGCAATAGTGTGACTAAATCTCTTTGATGGCACAGAGAAGGAAATCTGGGATAGGGTCACAAAAAGAACAGAGAAGTCCATGGCCATATAGGAAGTGATCCACTGAATTACTGGTTCTGAACTGTTGGCCACATTCATGTCTTATAGATGTTTGGGCTATCAGCTGTGATTGATGTCTACTCATGGGCCGCACATAGAGTAAGTTGTGACTGTAGGCTTTTAGTTTAAAACTTTGTCTGATGGCTGAAGTCACAGCCATCATAGATAGCTGCCTTTGTGTTACAGCCTACATTGTTTGATCTGCCTTTTGCCTGAATTATACCATCCTTTCCTTTTACCATGCTGACTGGATTGTAACAGAACACCCATATTCAAAAAGCCCAATAAAGGCTGAGTGCTCCCATTCTTAACATTAAAGAAAGATCCTGAATATTGAAGAGAAGAGACGGTGAGAAGAGAAATTGGATATGGCGAGTAAATGCAGTTATGTTGAGGCCACAGAAACTCTATATTTTTGTAATGTTACCATGTCTTAACAGAGAACAAAGGATAACATAATGGCAAGTAGCTTAAAGAAATGGTGGAGCTTTGCATGATATTTCCAGGCGTTTCTGCAATTTCAAAAATAAAATATGAAATATAGGCAAATCTGTAACTGGTTAAAAATAGTGAAAATTCAGATATTTTGAAATATTTCATCAGTTTTCAGAAGTAGTCGTATCACTGTTGTTATTATTTGTATTGCAACACTAGATATGAGTTCAAATTATGCAGCAGACCACACTAGCCCTACTCTAATCTTACTGTTTCTGTATAGTACAAGAGAAAACATCACTCGAGAAACACAGAGTACCACAAGGAAGCAATGCAGCAATGCTGATCAGTGTGGCAGACAGATCAGTGTTAGCCACTAACTTCCCCGTATCATAGCAAAGGAGAGGCTAAAAGTGGAATGTGAAGAAGCAATGTTTTGCTAGATGTAACTTTAACAAAAGGCAGGAAAGTTAGAGAGAAGGGTTAGAGACAACTAACACACAAATTTGATTAATGATTTTTGGAGACTGGCATAAAGTAGGGATGGAAGAGTCCGCACCTACAACAAAATAGAAAAAAAGTCTAAATGGGAATAGGGCACAAAATGCACTGAAAAAAATACAATCAACACCTTACTTAGAAAAACAGGAGATGAAAACAAAGAATCAGCCTTCTAAGAACATCTTCCAGGGATTGAGAAGCTCCAGGAAAAAAACAAAGCCAAGCTCTCCTGCAACTCATTCTCCAGAAAAAAACAAGCAGTTTATTGCTGCAAGACAATGGGTAAATAAATGATCCAGTAGAGCATGTGCACTTATTGGTTGGTACAACACAAAGGCCTGTTTTGCCTTAACCAAATGGATTTACAGAGGAGCGCAACTGTCACTTCTGAAATAAGGTCTGGGAGGAGCATGTGATGGCAACCATTTCTTTAAGTTCTGTAGCATCTTCCAGGTGCCCCTAGCAGAAGCAGGCATATGACTGTACAGTCTCTCTAAATGCAGGCTGTGAGATGTTTTTTCATGTCAAGGGAAAAAAGGAGCACAGGCAGCATAACACTACTGAGCACAGTTTGCTAAGTGGGCCAATGGAGATAGACAACATCAGGGAAAGCTTTACGCACAAACGTGTGCAGTTAACTGAGACTTTGACGAGTCAAAGAGGTCTTCACTAAGCTAAAAATTGATAAATGCTTTTGAGAAAAATGTGTGATACTTCTTAATATTAAGTGAAACATCATGATAGCAAGAGAGATGAAGAAATAACCAAAACTTTTCAGATCATAAGTTATTTTCATTCATTAGTTTGTTCATCTTTTCTTTAACATAGTCTTCCTGGTTTTAATTATCACTTGATTTAAAGGCAACAAAATCAAAATAATCTGCAGCTGAAGGTTGCTGTGTTTATTAACTAAGTTTAGATGGAACTTTTTATGAAATTTGTCATGAAACAAAAATGAGTACTATTCAAATATTTTTAGGAATCACCAGATATATTCAATAAGATAACTGCCTTATCACATTAACTCACCAGTACATAGACTATAAATAAAATAGAAAATATAGGAAAAAAAAAAAA
>NDXB01021702.1:61011-89995 GCA_002631895.1 Agapornis roseicollis | reverse complement strand
AAAAAAAAAAAAAAATAAAAAAAAAAAAAAAAAAAAAAAAAAAGATTATCTTATTAGATAGTGAAACCTAATAACCTTTTTTTTTTTTTTTTAATCTCCAGAGACCCAACATGGATATTTCTTCTAACTTTTCAGAAACCAGACTCATTGCCATGAAAATTTACATGAAAACATGCATGAGAAAAGGAAGTTCTGTTTCTCTGTGAAGATGAATGGGTCCAGGACAGTGACAAAACGAGGACTGAGAAGGTGCATAGTGTGCAACAGCAAGAAAAGAGATAGCCTGGATTCCCAGCATAACATAGGATGGTGTCCTTGGCTTCCAGACATCTTGACTGACCTCAGCAGATTGCAGACTACAAATAGGATCATTGTACTGTTAGGTTAAATGTTCTTCTATAATATATTGAGATTAAAATATCACCTTGACTATAAAACATGCATTAATTTGCACAAGTGCCAGATTAAATCTCTTCAGTTACAAACTCTTGGTTTCAGGTTTTCATTTCTTCATGGGGGGAGCCTGTTTAGGATTAACACTTCTTGGAAAATCTGAATATGCAGTTTAGGTGTAACCAGTTTTGAGTTCATTATGTGAAAAGAAAAACTTTGGCTGCAATATAGCCTGACAATTTTTTATTCTGATAACTACAAGAACACTGAATGTCGAAAAATGGAACTAAGCTTGCTTATATATCTTAGATGGGTGGTATATTTTTGTAACCAAACTGGGAAGAAACAATGCCTGGGGATTATAAAGTTTTGACTGTTTGAGAGCTATGTACCTGGTTGTTACAACAGGAAATGTTATTAAGTTTGAGAATGTACATAGAAAAGGCAATTAACAAGAGGCATTTCCATTCAGTTGAGTGAAAGATGTGGAGGGTTGCCTGAGGAGGACCTTCTTTGGGTTTGCATGTGTGAGGATCTAGGAGCTGAAAAAGAATTTTGGAACCAGCATGCTTATTCAGTGAATTAAACATTATAGTCATACAGTAGCACACATGTTTTATCCAACAAGAAACTTCCTTCTCATGGCAAAATAATCTGCTCATTCTAAGTAATGGAGGGCAGAGAAGGAGATGGGAAGAATCCAGTTGCTCGAGCACAGATTTCAAAGAAAAGCTTTTCAATAACCTGAAATACTGCAGTGCTTCAGAAACCACCCAAAGCACCAGAAAAAGAGAAAAATGTTTCTTTATCCATTCTGGGAAGCAAAACTGGTCATTTAACAAAGGACCAGGCCTAATGTGCCAGAGCTTTAAGATAAAGGACATAATACTCCAGAGTACCGAACTGTAAATAGCAGCTGGCATACTCCACAACAAATCGGTCTACTCTTTCTTGTCCAGAATGCCTGGAAGCCCTTGGTGTTTCCTCCAGCTGCTCCAGTTTTTGTTTGTACTCAGAATGACCCTTAGGACAAGCCAGTCTGCTGGAGACAGTACTTCCATGAACCAGGACCCTTAGTAGCTACAACCTTTGCTCACATCTAGCTGTCAGTGAATAAGCCAGAGCGAAACAGGTAATTATGCACCACAAATGTATAAAGTTTAACAGCATCATATCACCTCTGAATTTGGAACTGCTTAGTGCTGCTAACAGCACTTTTCCGTATTCCCTAGGCATGGTGATGTTGGAGTAGCTTTTTAAAGTTTTAAGTAAATGTTTTCTTTCTTTTGTTGGTCAAAATAAAAACAGGGCAAGAGTGCAGCTGAAGCTAACAACAAGGTCTTTGTGAGGTTAGCTTATCCTGTACCTGCTTTTTGCAACTGAGAACTGTAAACCTTACACAAAAAGCCTGCCTAGAAAGAAAGATTTTTAAGAACAATGTTCCTTCACAGATTCCTCAGAGAACGCTGGCTGCAGTTTTCTCTGTGGGATATGAAACAAGTTTAGTGATTCCCAAACAGATAGGACTACAGTGCTGTGCATTACATTGTGTGTCTAGTAAGACTTCTGCAAAGTTCAGAGGCTGGATCCTGATTCAGAAATCAATGGAAAAATGCCACTGATGTCCACAAATGTAAGCACATTCTAACCAAAGAGAAAATTAGTTGCTCTAGCTGCATGTGAAAAATTCCAGCCTGCAACAAAATTAATATATTCCAAGGATAATAGCAGCAAATATCAATTCAGTGATTTAAAACAGTAAGGAAACTTGTGTGTCAATCACAACAAATACAATACTTCCACCAGCCAAAAAAAGAGGGCAATTGGATAACCACAATTCTGCTAGTTAGAGGTGACAATGATGCACATGGAGTTTAAAGTAATAATATGCTTTAATCACGTCTCTGATTTATTACTTTCAGTTTGGACTGTGTGCATAAGTTACAAATATTAACAGCTTTATAAACTCATTTGACATACATCACAGTAACCTTACTAACTTACTAATTTTCAAGAGCAAAGTTGATTTACATGAACCTTGGTGCTGGTTTAGACTTTTAATGAGTTCATATATCTTTATTCCTGCATATCTTTGTTTTTTTGACTGCCTGTCCACGTTACATACACAATAGCTTTCAAGTCCCATCTAAAGGGTTATTGACAGTACCATGGAAAGGTTTATTAACTTGGAGCTTGATTTTGAAAATGCCAACCACAGACTACCCAAACTAAATCAGTAGAACTGCGTCAATTTAAAGCAGTGAAATATCTGACAAGCTGTGACCCCTTTCTAAAAACTGATTCAATTTTTTTTCCATTGATAGATCCCTTTGGTTTCTGTTTCTACTTCTTCCTTTAAATATAAATTCTCCAAGGACTGCGGAGTAAAGAACTCTGTTGTGTTGCAGAGGTTGAACTTCTTTTTATTTTCTTTTTTAATTCAAAGTACAAAGGATGAAGTCCTAAACTTTATAAGGCCTATAATAGGTCCTTGCTCTGAGAAATAGTAAGGAATAAAAATAATTAATAATCATCTAATACCAAGCACTTATGTCATGCCTTTCATCTGAGGAAGTCAAACCTCTTTTATAAACAGCAGTGAATTAATAGTGGAATGTTTTGCCACAGGCAAAAAGGCAAAACAAGGAATGGTCCCTCTAATTCCCTGCCACATCTTCAACTCCACAAAGGCAATAATTCTGTGCATGAAAATTACACCACTTTTTAGTGTTTATTTCTTAGCACATCTGGAAACTTGAATCATGCTGTCCCTCTATGCAAAATCAGTGTGCAAGGAGCCACGTGGCAGAACCAGTTCAAACAAATGTCAAGCCTCTATAATTTTCTTTTCCTAGTTTTTCTGCTGTGCCATGGGATAACAAGGAAGGAGATACAAATCACTGATGCATTGATTCATTATGAGCTTACTTCCTTTTTATTTTTAGTTGCACACATGTGAAAATAACCATTTCATTCTCATGAAAGAATAAAGAGCAATTGAAGGATGCCCAGAGTAGAGCAGTTACTAAAACTGGATGCCTTAAAGATATGACCTGCGAGGAAAGATCAGAAGAGCTGGGAGTATTCATGCTCCTGAGGAGTAAGGGCAATCACTGCAGCAGTCTTCAAGTGTAAAAAGGTTACTGCAAAGAAGACAGACATAGCCTGTTCTCCCTGGCCATCATAACTAGGAGGAAAAATAATGGACAAATACAGCAAAGGCAAAACACTGTCAAAACAATGATGATCTGTATGGCAGCTAAGCCATGAGATAGACTGCATCTACTGTGAACTCTTCAATATGGGAAGTTCTTCAGATAAGACAAATACCTCTTATGTGGTGCTGCTGGCACTGCTCTGAACATACTGTGGTTCCCTTGCAAAGACAAGTGAGTCAAACCTAGGGAGATGTACTGGACTCCTAATGCTGCTTCCTTCTTGCATAGTCACAAAAACAAATCCATCAATTTCATGGAAGTGTGACTGTATTGCTCTTAGTTCAGTGAAAGCCAAGCATGTTTTGCTTACTTATGCCTTCCACATATAGCGAGGGAACTTTAAGATAATAGGAAAACCACATTCTTGACATTGCTTATAACCTAAATAGTGCCCCTTTCTGAGCTTATATGGGTTTGAGTCTGTTATGTTGAGGCAGACTTTGGAGACTAGTCTTTGGGTTCCTGGGTCAATGCGATACTCATCCACCCATAAAATGCACTGCCTTTGGCTGACAACATTTTGAGAAGGAAACATGCACTCCTGTCAGTGTCCAGAAATGTGGGGTGGGGAATCAACACTACAAGTTAACTGGACCTTAGTAGTGCTAGGAAGGGGGGGCAAGTCTAGGCTGTGGCAGCTCCAGCTTCATGCAGATCAACCATATATGTTGGGGGTGTTTAGGAGATTCACAGAATTTGGCATCTGAACAGCTGCACCCTAGGCTTAGGGTAACCATGTTGCATAACAGCCAGATGAGGTTAGACAAACACACAAAGGTATTCCTTGCTGATACCACATTTGTAAGCATGGAATATTTCAGTGGCATTTTCTAGCAGTTTTTTTCCTCCTTCTGGCTCTGTGCCCAAAACCACTCCTCATGCCATAGAAAGATTTCAATCTGCATCAATAAGATGTGCTTAGTTTTTTTATTTTCTTCCAAGAGTACCAAAGCATACTAATCAGGAAGCTTAGTTCATCTATCCCTCAAGCAGTGAACAGAGGTCAGATTTAAAGTAGAATATTTTGAGTACAAGACAGCTGTCATTGAAAGCCTTAACACCACCCAGACAGCTAGGATCTTGAATTGACTAAAGATAAAAAGACATTTTAGCTCCCCTCCAAATCCTCTTTAAGGCTCTTACTCAGCAAAGCATTGAAGCATGCCAGCAAACTTAGGGCTGCATCTGATCCCATTGAGTTCACTGAAATTATTCAGGTGCTTAAGACTATGTGCATGGTTGAATCCTTTGCTGACAATTCCTCTTAAGTATTCCAAAATCTTGCAAAATGATGTTCTGATCTGGTGAGAAATGCAGTGTACAAATATCTTTTTTTCCATGACAACAGAACTAAAAACCTTCAGAGATAAAGGAATCAGGGTGTCCCTGAATATTTTCTCTAAGTTAGTTTCATGAGATATGGACAATCCTGTATAAGTAGCTGACTTCCTGGTTTTGTGCCGAAGGAAAAGAAAATAAATAAAAAATTACATTAGTTTTCCTCAACCTCAAATGATATTTTAAATTTTCTGCCTTCTCCATAAGAGCATTGAAACTTCTTTAATTAACAGAAGCACTTCATTATGCCACTTTGTATGCATCTGAACTACTGTGCATACTTCATGTTACTGCAACTCAGAGGAATTCCATTGAGAACTAGGACATATCTGGAGAAGGGTGGTTAAAGAAATGAAAGACTGAAAAGACTACAACCAGCTTGGAGAACAGATGTCAGAAAGGACCTATGATTGAGATCTACAAAGTAATAAATGACCTGAATAATGTGACTGGGGAATGATCAGTTGTCATTTCTTATAGAACAAGACACGGGAATACCAGAGGCAGGACTCAAATGAGAGAAATTCCCAGGGGCTAGACAGATACTAAATCATCTTACAGATACAACCTCCAGATCTGGAAGTTTTTGTGTAGATTTGCAAAACAATACAGCATCTCAGAGTACATATCACTGTGCACATCCCTGCACTTAAACTCTTTCCCTGTATATTAGACCAAATGGACCTTTGGTTTCTCATAGCACATCATATATCATGTTTCATTAATAGCCTAATGTCCATTATCCAAAATATAACTTCTGGGCTTAACTGATGCTTGAAGACTGATTAGTTTTAGAGAGAATGTATATTATTCTTTCAGAAACAGCCTACATCCTTTTATATATTTAATTTATTTAATCTTTCAAAAATGCCATGAAACCTTGTATGAAAATATCTTATCAGGTAAATCCTCCTTTCTGATTGTATATCTGTCATCGGAGGATTTTTAGAGTAGGTCAAATCTTCATTCAATAAAAGCACCAGTAATATATTCTTATGGCAAGATAAAGTTGCGATTCAGAAAATTGCTTCCTCAAAAGATGAAGTTACTACTAACAGTGATACACCAGAAATGAAGTCTACCATTTTGTGGACTATACATCTGACAGTTAGCAAAAGAAAAGTCATTACCATGGCAAACCATTAAGAAAAACAAAAGCCAGGATTATCTCAAATAATTGGATTGGAAACTGAAACACATGAAATCAGTTCAGAATTAATTGCCTAATATTATTATCTTGAAAAAAAAAACCCCTCAAAAAAATCATGTTCCAGACTGAACCAGAACTGTTTTCTGCATGATTGTACTTTGATAAGTGACATGACTGATGCTCAGAATCGCATTCTTTTAAAAGACCTCAGATAAATGTAAAAGTAAAGCAACTAGTAAGAGTATTGCAACTTCTGATCTAGAGGTATATGATCTGGTATTTTCAGCATCTTTCTACACAAATGGGGCCAACACACAATTTAAGATTGTGTCTCGAGACAATTTGGGATCCAAGGAAGATCATTATGTGCCTGCAAAAATGCTGTTCAAAACAGTTGAAGGCACCAAACTGCGTATGCAAAAAAAATGGAAGGAAAATTAAGAAGCTTTTCAAAATAAAAAGAAAGATTCTGAGAGTGGCTCAAGACATTTGATGCTCCTGGCATTGGACATATTGATTTGAACAAGACCCATATTAGTAATGGGAATCTTTGCTGGTGTAAAACCAGCATCTTGCAGCTATGCTAGAAAGAAAAGAGATATTAAAGAGAGGACAGGCATAGGAAGAATTTAGTTGCATGTCACATTCTAGGTTATATGACACGGTTTGGCAGCAATTCCCCAGATGACCTATAAAGTCAGGGTGAGTTACAGTTGACCAAATGAGTTAGGAATAAGAAATAAAGCAACAGAAGAAGCTTATGTACAAACTCATTCAGCTATCAAGCTAAACCAAGCCCCTTTGTAAAGTGTATAAAATGTAACTGGAAGTCACAGGAAAATAAAAATACAGCAAGAAGCAATATATATATATATTAAAAAAAGGCATTTAACACTTTTTAATTATATGCATATAATTACTGTCATAAAGTATTTCCCATGCTCTGGTAATTGTCCAGGGAGTGCCACGTGCATTAACAATTATTCCTTTAGCTTGTGAGAGTCATATCAAAATGCAATGTGTCAAATCTAGCAGATATGTCCATTTCACACATGCAAAATGTACAAAGCCTTGAAGGCACTTGCACAATGATTTATCTTTCCTCTTACAAATAGACCTCATAGCAGCCTTTCAGTATCTGAAGGGGGCCTATAGGGATGCTGGGGAGGAACTCTTCATTAGGGACTGTAGTGACAGGACAAGGAGTAACGGGTTCAAACTTAAAACAGGAGAGGTTTAGATTGGCTATAAGGAAGAAATTCTTTCCTGTCAGGGTGGTGAGGCACTGGAATGGGTTGCCCAGGAAGGTTGTGAGTGCTCCATCCCTGGCAGTGTTCAAGGCCAGATTGGATGAAGCCTTGGGTGGCACGGTTTAGTGTGAGGTGTCCCTGCTTATGGCAGGGGGGTTGGAACTTGATGATCTTAAGGTCCTTTCCAACCCTAGCTATTCTATGATTCTGTGATTCTAAGTAATCTTAAGGAGTCTGAGGGAATTACTTTAGGGAATAAAGTTTGGCCTTGTGCATTTGGATGGGAGAGGAAAGTTTAAAACATCTTGCACATAAGATAGCAGTGATTGTAGCAATCCTTTGGAAAATAAGTAACTTCAATCTTTTTTCTTAATGTTTTCCAGCTGCACAGCACTAAGATATCTTTGCAAAGCTGCATTTGGGTTGCTTTGTTGGTTACTGGAACCTCAGTATACAAATGTACTAGAGACAAGCTGGATGAAGCTCAAAGGAAAAAAAAAAACCAGTGTTGATCAAGGGGCTGGAGAAACTGACACATAGTGAAGAGATAGATTTAGTAAAAGTTGACTCAAGCAGAGGGAATGGCTGCCTGGACACAGCTTACCAAACAGAATTAAGCATAATTCAAGAATAATGGAAGTGAGCGTTTCACAGAAACACAATTGAGTTGCGTTTTATATTGCTCAGACTGTGTAATCCAGATATATAAGGTCTTCCAGAGATTCACTGTGGATAAATACTTGTTTCTGTGTAATTATTGAAAAATCTATTCTAACAACTGACTTTCCAATAATTTTCTTTTTTTTTTTTTTCCTCTCTGTTTTACACTTTCCCACTTGCAACATGTTAGTAAAAGAGAACCAAAGTTCTACCTGCACCATATTCCACACTATGTCCAATATCTAAGATGTGATCTAGTAGGTCAGCTGGATCTATTTTTCTTCCCATGCTACGCTGCCCAGCAAGCAGTAAGGAAAGAATAAAATAGACTGTAGTCATCGCATTCAGTGGGTGTCTGATGCTGATATCTGATTTGGTTTATGCAGACAAGTGCTGTACTTGCTCCTGACCATCATCAGAAACTGCAACACCAGCAAGCAGGGTGACTCAAACTGCTACAGGAAACTAAGATTTGATTCTGTTTCGAGGTGTAGGCCTGTAAGATTATTTGCTGCTAAAGTATTTTTGAAAACTATTTGCTCCCTGAAGAACATGTGGCCCGGTAAGAACTCAGAGAGCAGCATGCAGCAAAATTAAAATCAGAAAAGGCAAATCAGGTCGAAAACCCAAAAATATTTTCTTAACAGAGGTGCCTGCCTTTCGCTTAGACTGGGTATTGTCAGGTAGTAATTTTACCTTTTTGAAGCACATAAAGCCACTTCTTTAAAATGCAATTAATAAGGAGCAACCCAATGTATCTCCAATACAACATTTGCACATTCTCTTGCCCCTCAACCACGCTCCTTAGCATGGTTAAATGGATCTTTACAGCTCCAGATGAACTTTGGCTGTTATGTGATAGGTGATAAAGTTAACAGAAAACTAAAAAGCCTGAAACGCACCCAGAGGGCACAGGAGTGACTCTGGTCAAAATGTTCTTTCAGCTGCAGACAAGCAATTCAAGCCAATAGAAATTCTTCCCTGTGGCTAAATGTCAGAATCCAACTCTCCCCTGGGTAGGAACTTACATAAGCCACTAGCTCAATGGTATGGCAGTTTCATTACAGGCTTTACAGCATTTAGAGTATTTAATTACTTTCCTACACCCTGCCCCTGTTTTTAAGATTTGTTTAATCATTTATGTCTGTATTTCTAATGGGGATTTCAGTTTCAAAATGGGCTTGAAGCCAGAGATGTAAATGGAGGACACAATATATTGCTTCCTGAAAGATGACATGGAGTAGAAGCGAGTAAAAAGGGAGAGCACAGAAGGAGAAAGGAGGAAGGGTAACATGTGGAAAAAATTGCATTCTTAAGATTCAGGCTAATTGAACACACCAAAAGAAAAAGATAGATGATCCTCCTGGGCAATTAGCAGACTAAGCAATATTAATAAAAATGTCTCTAACAGGAGACCTTCAACAGAGATACTATAAATGGCTCAGGTGGAGGAGCTGAAAATAAGAGCTCTGGAGAGTGATGTGGGAGGGAAGTGAGATGCACAGAGCTGCCATTATATCAAAATACCTTGATTTACAGCATTAGAGCTAAGTAAAGAGAAAGGTGATGCTTGACAGACAGGGTGGCCCTTCTGAATATTACAAGGATGCAGTTCAGGAGGTCTTAGCCTTCCTAGAGATGAGCTGTTTCCAACATACTGGGCAAAGTTACAATGATAATGGTAGATTCAGAGTCAACACTGGGTCTCCTTAGTACACAGTTCTGCTAGTAACATTTATGCCTGCCTGCAGCCCATTGGCTGCTGGCACAAATGACCCATTGCATAAGAAAAGAAAGGTCAGAGATTCACAGCTAAATTCTGGACTAGTTTTTGTCTGGTTTTTAATTTTATTTCTTATTTATTTGTCATTCTGAATTTCCTTTATCTAGAACCGTAGGATAGAGGACTGAAAGAAATTTTCCAGGGTCATTGACTCCTAGCTTCTGCAGTCTCAGGCTGCATCACAAAATCTTGGTAACAAACCCATAAAACTATGCCTTAAAAGCAGCTTGGATTGTTTCCTCACTTCCCCTTTGGTCTAGCTGAAAGCTGTTGCAAGAATCTCTGTCCTTGAAAACTGAGGAATGCTTATCAAATTTTCACCCTAGATGTATTCCTGTCTAGGTTATACCCATTTGTTCTTGTGCCAATGTTTTCCTTTAGTTTAATCACTCTTCTCCCTCCCTGGTGTTTACTTAATTGCTTTTATCTGCTTGATTTAAGAGCTTGTTATGAAGTCATTTTAACTGTCTTTTAGTTTGTTTCTAACTAGGCTGTACAATGCCCCAGGGGGTTTGGCAGGGGCTTTCTGTTGTCACAATTCTCTGATTATTCTTAGTCCCTTGAGCCATTCCTCTATCAGGTATGGTTTCAAGGTAATTAGAAACAGAACTGTCATAGTGTCACTGCTTGGACCAGGTTGCTAAACCAAGAATATTCTGCCAACCAAAACCCAGTCCCATTTACATCTGTGAAAAGTCAGAATGCAGGCTCATTGGGGCCTATATGGGGTCCCATCAGAATGATGCTAAGACATTTTTCAATCTAGAGCAACTGAACTACTTCTTGGTCCAAGGAATAATTGGATACTTTTCAAATGGCTAGGGATATTATTAAAATATTACTGGGGTCTAAGCAAAGCATTACCTTTCAACAGATACTCTCAGAAATAAAATTTATATTATTGATAAATTCCTGCAACTGTTTAAGCATTTATTCAAATGAACATTCACTTAGACCTCTTAGTGTGTACAAGAAACCCCCTCTCTTCAATATATTGCCCTTTCTTTACCAAGCAGATTTTGTACCTGAAAATAAATACTGTCTCTCCTATTCACATTTTGAAATGTAATTCTTACAGGTAGATGGAGATGAGTATGTCTTCTACACTGTGAGTACCCAAATCAGCAGCAGTTCATTGAAAATGTTCTGCATGTGGAAAGCATCACACTGGTAATGTGTCTGTAAAACTGGTGTTTTCCATTGAGATGTAAGAGCAGTTCTCTGTACAGTAAGTCCTTGGTTGCCTCCCCTTTGCTGGTAGCCTGCAGCCTGCCTGTGCTCAGCTAGGCAGTATAAGCAGGAGATAGATAGCTGTAAGCTTTCCCATGTACCTGTTTTTGCTGCTTCTGAGCCTGCAGACAGCGTACGTAATTGATTTATTTGATGAATGGAAGTTTAATTATAAAGCAGAGGAAATCACCAAAGCATAAATTTATGGGCTCCCTGAGATCACCTCACATGTTAACAGGAATTAGTGGCAAGAGTTAACGTGGCAGCAGCAAAGATAGAATGAAGAAGGTGTATACCTGCAGGCTTTCCATGACTGCTGTGAGGTAGGGGGATAAGGCTGAGGATGTGCCAGCAATCAAAGAGGCTCAGTTGGCAATTGCTTGCAAGCAAGTATCTCCTTCAGTCTAGGATGTTATGACAAGTGAAATATGAAGACTTGGGTAAAAAGTCCAGCATGTTCTGACAGCAGCCTGTCTCACTGTTTGGATATAACATGAAAAACTGAGTCATAAAGGACTGAAGCTATACAGTGCAACTTTGTGCCCATTTTTGGCTACATCTTGAATCACAAAAATTACAATGACTTCTTAGAAAGGAAAGCCTTGCCTTTCTACTAATATGCTGTAATAGTCCTGGGAGGGAGCCAATATGTCAATTTAAGTATCCTCTCAAAGTGCAAGGGACTGTGATATTTCCAAGCCACAATGCCAGCTCGAGCCTTTCTGGAATGTGGGCCAAAGTCTTTCCACAAAGAAGAATGCCTCTCATTAAGTGTGTCATCCCTGGGTTGGCCCTGATCTCCCTCCCCAGCCCTGGAGTCTCAGCTTTAACTTTCATTCCTGTATCCCATTTCTCAGTCCCATGGATAAAAATGCTGTGGAAACACCCACCATCTTCCTCTTACATGTTAACATGAAATGAAAAATTCTCATGGTTGGATGTTGACAAAGAATAAAGTAATCCTGGTGGGGAATTTTAATGCCACATTTTTTTCATAAGTGGGATGCTGCTAAGTGTATGCGGATTTTACTCATCACTACATCTTTTAATTTGTCTTTATCTAAGGACCTAGCCCTGCAGAGGTGTTCACAACTATGAAAAGTTCCACATTTGAGGTTCCCTTATGGAAAGCAGCAGAAGTTTTGTCTGTGTACAAGTTGTTTCAGAAAGACTTTTTGAGACAGGCTACCTCTGTCCACAAGAACATCTCCAGATGTATGTTACTTTCATTAGGTATTTAGATACATCAGGTATTTAGAAATCCATCTAACCAGCATGCATTTGCAGTTTAATGGAAATAATAGGGCAGCCAGTTTCTAAGTGCTTATTTCCAGATTTCAGTTTCAGGTTCCCTGAAATTCTGGGTGTCTGCTCTAATAAGAAGACAAATTTCTGAATATCTTCATTCACAATTAATTTAAGCAATTTTCTATAGCACTAGAGTGGGAAAAAAAGCAAAGCAGTCTAATGATGTAAAAGACAGTGACTAAAGCAAATAGTCTTTACAAAATTATACATTTTAATACATTTAATACAGGAAGATTTTGAATGTTTTTCATTGACAGTGCTTCAAGATCAGTGATTACAGAAGAGAAGAAAACCTTAATAACTTTATCTAGATCTTTCTTTTTAAAACAGACATGGGCAGGAAACTTTTCCATCCTTACATATCAGTGTAAAAAAATAACTAAACAAAAAAAAAAACAAAAAACCAAACAACCAAAAAACAACACCCCAAACCTGACCCATATTAGGGGAGAAATTCAGGTTTTTTTCTTGACTAAGGTCAGCTGCATTATTCACTACCTTCAATTTAGCATAATCACCTAAATGCCTCCATCTGAATTCTTTGAGTCTCTCTCTCTCTAGGAGGACCTTTTAACTAATGGGCTATGGTTTGTATTTCATATTTTGATTGTTTTGATTGCATTCCTGTTATAGCTGTAGATGTAATCACCAGTAATCTTTTTTTAAATATAGAAATTGAAGTGTTCATTGTATCTCGCTGTTCTAGGCTTTGACAATAGTAGTGGAAAGAACTGTTTGAAAGTAGAGCATGCAGTTCTAGGATCAAAGTTTCTAGCATACATAGAGAAATAATATCTGTTTCATAAGGCAGTTTCAACAGTCTTGCTGCCAGAACATCATAGATTTGAAAAAAACATACAGGGTATCACAGGATAATAGTCATGGGAACTTCACATTGGTGTGAAATTACTTGATAGCTAGAAGTCTTTTAGGAAAACAAGACTAATAATCCTAATCTTGTAAAAAGCAGCAGTTTAATCACCCATTCCCCCCTTGGGAAGCCCACATACACACTGTGACATAGAGTGCTTATTTTCAGCTTACGTGTACATGTCCTGAAGTCTGAGAGGTGAGACCCACCACAGTCAACATTGTGATATTTACCCTCGTACTTGGCCATCATTTTAGCATAATTCCCAAGGGATTATTAGACATAGAATCATAGAATAGTTAGGGTTGGAAGGTACCTTAAGATCATCTAGTTCAGCTTGAGAAGAATTAAGTACTCTGGAGCTCTTATACCATTATAGATACATGTCATAAAGGCTGTAGTTATTTAGGCAAGTTGGGGAAAAACATAGTTCTTGCTTAGTTCTCAAGTTTCAAACCTGGAATCCCGGTCAGGTAAGTCTCATCTAGAAATGCTGTGCTGGGAGAAAAGGGTCTTAGTAGATCTAATCAGGCAATTTTGTCCTCAGATCTATTTTTTACAATATGGGGACAAAACCTAATTCCATACTGGGTTTTGCACATACAGCCCAGAAGATCGGATTTCAAGTGTTATGTAAATGATCAACAATTCTAAATCTCATTTAAGCACACACATTCCATGTACACACTGTCACATAGCTCACATTCACAGAACTCACAGCACTTTTATTACCTTTGTTGAAGGAACTGTGAAATCCAGGTAAATTGCATTAGATTTTTCTTTCTGGTTTTATTAGTCAGTATATGCATTTTCTTTCACCTTTAACATGGAAATGTTAACATTTCTCCCTAGTTAGATCTTCGGAGGGTTTCAGCTTGATTGTTTTTCTTTTTTTAATTAAGAGATACAGTAAAGGAGATACTCCACTGCTGTATATCCAGACAGTGCCAGTGATTTAAACAGACAGTCCTTGAGACTGACTTAGGATACAGTGTTTATGGTGTGTGTACTCTTTTAGCTGAATATGGGTTGAATAGACACCATTAGATTTCTTCAATTGCTTAATCTCACAGAAAGATATTGAATTAGGCTGAGGAAGAACGCATAAATATATATCTAAGAAAGAATACATATATATAATTTAAATGTAATCTGCATGCAATAAATGTACTTATTTAGAATAAATATAATTACTAACAACATAAACACACTATTAAAATATTTTCATATTTCATTAATAATAATATTTTCATTTATCAATATTCATATTCATTGTATTTCTATTGAGAAATATTATTATTTGTTGGGGTTTTTTAGGACTTACAAAACCACTGAATTTTGGCCAAATTTATAGCTCAGAGAATCATAGAGTGGTTGGGGTTTGAAGTGGGGGTTTAAAGGTCATCTAGTTCTAATCCCCCTGCCATGGGACCAGGAACAAGTTTGAAGTGTCTTTTATCAAGCTTTCCTCAGGCATAATTTGTAACCAAGCAATAAAACCAAAAAAATCATATGCTGTCAATCAGCAGCCTTTGCTTATAGAGGAAAATGCTTAAATTAGCTTCTCCTTCTTCCTAAGAGAAAAACTGGTGGGAACTCACCCCTCAAGCATAACACAATCCCAGGATTAGGACTCCTATATATGATGGGTTGGGACAGTTTCTTCTTTTCTTTGCAAATGAGAGAAGCAAGTTGCTTGGAACATCCACAGAGAAACTCAGAGTCCGTTTCCCTCAGATTTTCTTTGTTCTTACAGTATCTTTAACCTCAGGGTGTCATAGACATCTTGTAGTTCCTCCAGAAAGCATAGAGTTCTCTTCCCAGTTGGTGAAAATCCAGAGCCTGTTTTGGAAGTATCCTGGCTTTTAATCTTTGTTTGGCTTTGGCTACCATAGGAGCTGATCCCATAAGACACTGAGTCCTGGTATTAAAATTAAAGGTCTTGCTTGTGATTTTACACATGCTACTTTTCCATTACCACAAAACCACTGGTTTAATTGGACTTGTTGCTGATTCACACCTGCAAGGGGCCTTTGTACGGCCAGAGTAGCAGCTGAATGAAGTGACCTCCATGGAGGACTGGGCCTGTGGTTTGTTTATGAGAAACTGATACGGGGCTGAAAAGCTGGAGTGGTGATTACACAAACCACTTGCCTGTTTCAGCTCCATCTCATGTGCCAACAACAACAGTGTAACACACTTTCGGAATCAAACCTGCTCATGAAAGCTGGGGATGAATGGAGGCAGCAGTCAATGAGCAGGACTCCTGCCAGCTTCCAGACAGCACAGGCATTTTGTTCCTTCTTAATTCACTCAGTAGCCAGATTACGTTTGTCTCGGGTATTAGGTGCAATTCAGAGGTGCTGCAGAAAACCAGTGGGAACATTTTGGCAGCCTTGTCACCGTCCCCACTGGCAGCAGAAATCATCCACTTGGTGTTATCTCCTTCCTTTGTTCATCCCCATGCCTTTTCCCAACTCCTTCAGCTCCTAGTTTAATTTTACCACTGAATTTACTCAGATATGTTTTCACTTTTAAAATTGGAATGCTTGCATTTCCTTAGCTACATTGATTAATGAACTTAAGACACAGTTATTGGGAGGGAAGTGTTGGGAATACAGATAGACAGTACAGATAGATAGAATTAATCATATTTACCTTTAACAACTATATAGATATTTGCTTTAATATTGGAGAGATGTATACATATATAAGCTGCCTGTAAGTACAGTCTAGGGAGATGAACATTTTAAAATACAAAAATGCTTGTTGAGGACCATGCAACACTTAGTTCTGCATCAATGAAAGATGCGATAGAAATGGAAATGAACCTTAGAAGATCACTGGATAATTTATATGCTATACCATCCACTGTGAAAAGAAGACAACAGTCAGTAAAGTCACAATGAAAAGGATTCCTGAGGCCAGTGCATTGGTAAAGCAGACAATAAAGTCTGGATCCTCACCTGCAATAAATCAGTACTCTTTTGATTGAATCAACAGAGCTTCATTAACACCATGAGCTTCCCTTGAAGTAAAGAAGTGTTTCTTTGCAAAATTTTTCCAAAGCATTTAGGGAAGGAAAAGCTTAAACAGTTTATTATTTAGGGAATACAAACAGAAAGGTGTAAATTTTAGCAATATAAATTTTTGCAGATCCACTGAAGCAAAAGAAACAGCTGCTTACACCTGCTGTTGATGTAACACAGCTCTCTACAACATCTAATGTCTCCAAGCACTTTCTTGAGGTTTTGTCATTTTGTTTTTATTAGAGGAAAAATCCACAATTCTAGAAAGATAAAGGGTAAGGCTTAAAGGAATGGAATGGAAAAATCTGTATGCTATGAGGGAGAAAACAAACTAAATTAAGTTTTAAACAAGGACAAAAAGGCAAATACTAAAACTTGTGAATATATTTTAACTTTAAGAGTAAAATTCCCTAAATTTTGGAACTGATCCCAAACAGAGATAGAAATAAATGTACATGGAGAAATGCATCAGAATAACTATTTATAACATTTTAAGAGAGTGTATGATTTTATAAATGTAATATTAAGAAGACTTGTTTTACATTTTTGCAAAACACTACTCACCATCTCTCATACACATAACTAGAACCTAGAGGCAAATAAATTTCATTTATTATGCTTTAAAGACTGTTCAAAATCAAAATATTTGTCCTACATTGAGATACAAATCCAAAATATCACTTTTTGGTTTATATTTGTCACCTTTCTGAACAAATAGAAGTAGTCCCAAGCAAACTGGGAACATTTCTTTACAGCTTTGTTCAACACAATCTTCCTTCACTCAAGATCTCCTTAGGATTTGTAGAATATATATTTTAAAGTCTTGCTGTCACCATTTTTTTCCAGTCATGAATTAAATACTG
Source organism: Agapornis roseicollis (assembly GCA_002631895.1). Lineage (NCBI taxonomy): Eukaryota > Metazoa > Chordata > Aves > Psittaciformes > Psittacidae > Agapornis > Agapornis roseicollis. Next base: position 72,902 of record NDXB01021702.1, on the reverse strand, counting down.
TTGTTTCTTGAGATGCACTTTGCTCCTCTGATGTCAGCTACTGACATTTTAATACCTTTGTGTTAAATGCAATCCATCACAAAATGAGTTTGGCCTGCTTAGGAAACTAGTATTAGGAGATAACGTGAGCTGCAGCTCTCAGTAATAGGGTAGAAAAAAGGGAGAGTCTGATTAGCATGGAACTATCCTAAAATAAACAATTCTGCTTGAAAAATATTTCAGAGTAGATAATATCAACCCAAAAGGAGTCTCTCACTCCTGCATCCCCTTTCCTCCCCTTGAGCAACCAAAAAGTTTGGGAAAAATCTAACTTCCTAAAAATAAATACAGTGGTTTTCATAGAAACTCAAAGTAATCCAAGGCAGGAGTCCCATTTACACTGTGGACACTTATAGATCCCTCTAGTAATGAAGAGGAGACATAACATGATAAAGAAATTACTTTGGCTTCACTACTTTTATTCATTTTGTTTTCAGCTGGATATAAAGCAATTTTACTCTCATCTCTGAACTGTGTAAAACCTGGTAAAGGGACCATTTTACTTCTCTGCTGGTCACAAAGCAGTTAAAGGATCAGCATACGTACTCCATGATCACAAAACTGGAAGACTTTCATAATTACGTCTAATGGAAGAAAACAGCCAGTTTGCTTCACATCTTCCCTCCCACAACCCAGACCAAAAGCAAGGACATTTCTCAGCAGGACAGCCATTGACAGCAAGGGATCACAATGTTTATCCACCTCCCTGGAGGCTGAAGTGTGCTTTTCTGCCCTTGTTATGTTAACCCCTAATACTAAATGTTAGTCTTGCCTGCCCTGTGTATGACATTGGCAGGCACAGGGGAGTTGTTACAAAAAAAAAAAGATTACTTTGGCTTGTCATAGCAAAACAACAAAGATGGTCCATTTGTGCATACTTTCAGATGCTGCTCTGTGATAGCTAAACGTTTCTGGCTGTGTTGTCGTAGTCATATCCATCTGTAATAGAGGAGATCCCGTAATTAATCTGTGCTTGCAAAGTTGTGGATATTTTCTTTGAACATTAGATATGGAATGCCACGATAGGACTTGCCATTATCATTCTGTTCTTACAAGGAGAGGAGGTCAGAACAGTCATTGTATAAGCCAGCAAAGCCCAAATCTTCATCAGTAGAAGTTATTAACAGAATAATCACAGTCAGCTTTCCTGCATAATTTTTACTGCACTATGCCAGAACACAGTCATCAAAGGGTATTAATGTTTTCATGCAAGCTGAGTGGAAATCTATTCAACAAAATACAATTTTTGAGATAAATACATAAATATAATGTATTGCAGTAATATGTCATTCTTATTTAAGTTTTTCAGTCATTTAACTTAAAATACTCACTATTTTTTAATATCTCATCCAGATTGATCTTACAGTGAACTTGTTTTTAAAGTTGACTTTGAAATCTGAATCCTTTCAAGTACAAATGTTTCAAAACAAAAACAAACTTTTAAGTAGAGATTCAGTTTTTTTTAAACAGACCTAAACCTACATTTTTTCCTCAGATAGAACGTTAATAATGTGTTGGGTATGTTTTATTTTCATGGAAATAAAAATGTTGGGATTTTTGGTTTGTTGTGTTTTTGGTTTTGGGTTTTTCTTTTTTGTTAAAAAGCAGTGACAAATTGAATATCTAATTTGAGATCTTGGAAATATTCAGTACCAGAGTGAACCTTTCAAAATAATCTGGGACTAACAGCAAAGGACTATATTTGTTTTCATGTCACAGTTAGACTCTGGGTGCACTTTTGAGTATAGAGGGTGATAATTCAGTTGTAGCTTTTAACAACTGTCCTGAGTAGGTGGTAGTGTGAAATAATTGCAAAAGTGATTGTGCCTCAGGAGAAGCAAAGTCACATCTTATCACTTTCCTCTGCCTGTTGACATGGTTTTGTAGCCTCAGTTTATGCAAACAAAGTGCTATCTTTGTTTCTCCAAATTCTTTTAACTGCACTTATTCTTGTGCTTTCCAGTTTTATTTACTTTTCCAACTAGCTATTCTGTCCACTTGCCTTTTTGTTTGCCTCCCACTTCCACTATCACTCTACTTCAGTTTTTTTTCACACAAAACCCAGAATTGGTCTTATGAAAGGGCAGGTGATGTGTTAAGCACTTAGTTGGGACCAAAGGATATGTGTTATACACACAAACCCATGTGTGCAGAGCACAAGGATGCAATATCTATAATCTGGGGTCAGTGATAGAGCAGCCTGCGCACTGGAAAGCCGCTGCAATGGTAGACCAGCACTTCAGAAAGAAGTCACTGTAAATCACATATTATTAGCATATCCAGCTCACCTCTGTTGGGAGATGAAAAAGAGCCATGAACTGGAAAAACCCCAGGAGATTTTATCTCAAGGCACCAAGTCCATGCAAGCTAAAATTCATAGGCCCAGAGTGTACCAAACAGACACCCTAAAACCACAGACCATATAACCCTACCAGGTATCTGGGCAGTGAGGGTTTCTCTATTGGCATGCAGCACAATTGCTTAATAAATTCACACTTAAATGCAAGCCCCAGTCTTTGAATGTTTTTTATATCTTCCTTTCACAGGGACAGCATGACTATCCCCTGTTTTCCTGTCCCTTTCCCATCAATCTGTGCATCCCACAGAGCCATACAAGAGACCGTGACACAAGCATTAATTGCTAACCAATCTTCACAACGGTAGGGGGTGTTTTAACAACACAAGACATTTATGTGTGATCAGGGACATGTCTACTGCCTTTTAATAAGTAACCCAAGCATAATTCCGTAGAAGTTTTGAATGTTCTTCATTTTATTAAGCTGATTCAGAATATCATCCCTGGGAAAAACACATTGAAGCATGGAAATTGCCTTAAAGAACTTGAGACAGGGCTGCAACAGAAATGACATGTGGCATTTCTCTCAGTGCAGAGTAAGGCATGTTGCATGGCTATTTTTTTCCAAGTGAAACAATTACAACTTGATGTAGGTATCACATCACAGGACGAAAGCCTCTTTGTGGGGGTAGGACTTAGAACTGTATTGCATGTTAGGAAATGTGTTGGCTCTTCACAGGCATTTTTAGGAGGATTTCTGAAATTTGCTCACTTGCTCAGTTATAATCCAGATCTGTTACCTTTTCAGATACAGTATAGCATCTGTTCCTTTCTTAGTATATTTTGAAAAATAGAAGTCTGGTACAGAACAAAGAGAAGGCTGCAGGAACTTGAGGGAATATACAGGGATGGTGTCAAGATAGGATAATGAAAGTGAGCTAATCACTGAGAATGTGAAGTTTGGTATGGACAAATTTAATCACTTGATTATTTGTTTAACATTTTGGGCCTAGTCCATTATAATTGTATTTGCATAATTAAATCTGGGATTCCTGGAGTTTCACTTTATTTGGGTTGCTGGGAACCAAAATATTCACTTTTATCAGCTGCATTCTGACTACAACACTGACTAGTGCCTTGCTGCAAGAATAATGTCTAACTTCAGAAGAATTAGCCATGAAAACCTATTTTATTTGCTCCCAATATAAAAATTTCATTTTATTCACTTCATGATGTTTAGGCGAGACCATGATAACTAAGGCAAAGCCAAGATGCATACCTGGACTGTAAATAATGCCATGAAAATTGTCCTTCATACCTTTAGATTGCAACTACTTGCACATATTTCAAGCCATTACACAACATAATAATGTCTTGCTTTACATTAAAAGCAAAGCCTAGAGGAATAGAGTCTGTCTTTAGCTAAAACTTCTGGCTAATAAGAGAAGCCATTCACACTGGGGAATTACCTTCAGCAGAAACTTCTCAGCAAGAAGGAAAAGCATTGAATTAAACATTAGATCAAAGATGAAAATCAAACACAGCATGTGTATTAGAGAACATACATACAATAACCCCGTAACAGTTGTAAAGCCCCATAAAGTTTCCTATTGCTACTTGTGTGACCAAGTCTGCATGACTCATGCCTTAGGCTTTGCCAGTAATGGACAATTGTGTGACCATGCCCATCTTTCTGTAATAAACACTCACTGTTGTCCTCTGCTTAACACGTGGTTTCTTCATTTTCCTTCCTTGCAGAGTATTAACCTCAGCTACTGTTCTGGCCCTCATGGTGATTGATATAGAAATAGTTCAACTACGGAACTGGAATGGACACATGACAGACAACAGAACACGTGAGTTGGGACCATTTATAATATCACAAGCATGGGTTAAACACTGATGATATTTGGGAAGAGAGATTTGCCATGAACATGTATCAGAACAGTATTTGGCACAAGCTGATCTAGAGGACAGCGAGAAGAATGAGTTAGAAACTAAGAACTTAAACTTAACTTCAGACATAAACAGCCTGAAGCACAATCAGCCTCAACTGTCAGTAGTACTATTCAGTCAAAAGAACATGCTGAATTTTCCCATTCAGCCTCTTATTTTCCCCCTCTCTTATGATGAGAGATGGAATCAAAAGCCTAGGAATGCCATGCCATGAAGTCCTCAGACTCAGAAGAAATGACTATTTAAAAATCTGTTTCTTTGCTTCTTTCCTTATTCCCTCTCATTCCTTACAGGCTGAATTTTTCTTTCCTTTCCTTCCAATAAAAGTGGTGAAGGATGGATTCTGGGCAAAAAACGTTTGTTTGCTTCATTGGTTAAAAAAAGAGACACATGGCAATGCAAAAAAAAGGTATTCTCTTTCTTTGAATTGAGATCAAAAAAGTCTCTGGGCACAGAAAAAACTCTTCTGCCTGTTCACACAGTTCTTTAGGAGTGGTCTTGACTGTAAGTGTAGTGCATGTTTGATCAGCTACCTTCATGGGAGTCTCTCACACTGCATGTAGACCAACATCTACCTTGTCCCAGCTCAGCACTGCATGATGCCTGCAGGCTTTGGTCCTTGGAGCCCCACATGTTCCAGGGAGCAATCTGTGGTTATACTTGAAGCTGCCTTTGCAAGCTTTCTTTCCATAGAGAGAGCCAAACTCAGCTTGAGAACAGGCTCTTGACTTGTGTTTCCACTTAAGCCCATACCACTTGCTCCTTCGGTGCTCTTCCAGTTCCAATCTTAACACTTTGAGGTCCTGCTCCTACTGTGCATGGAGATTGTTAAAATCATTACTGTCATCTAATATGAATAAACTAAGCATTTCTGGGCACCGGGAGCAACAGGCATGGAGAGCCCACATTCATGCTAACAACCTGCCTACAAGAGGGGTACACAGACTATCTGCTGGGGATGGGCCTGCAGCAGTCCAGTTGCTCAAACTAACTGAAAGCTACTGGGGACACCATCATTTGAAACTGTGCTGGTTCAAGCCAGGGACTTCCTAATAGTTCACTAGCTCACAGACAACCACAGTGAGCTTAAACTTAATGCTATGACAGCCAAATTAAATGTTTTGTCTAAAGACCATGAAAGAGTATTTAGGCAGCTAGATGGGCATACTGCTTAAATTTGGGAAATAGCCTATTTTTTTTAAAAAAAAAAGATAGGCCAGGATTGACAGAGAGCATGGTTTGGCTCGGAATTGTTTAACCCCCCCAGCCTGTACATCTGCATTAGCTCAAACAGGACTTTCAGTTTTAGGCTGACTGAAAGTTGATCCATGCCATGTTTGCTGCCCTGTTCCTCCTCCAGCAGATGTGATTTCACACTAAGCTTTCAGAAAATTAAAATGCAGAAGCTCAGCCAAATGGGCATCAGCATCCATCAGATTAAAAGTTTAAATAAAAATTGCTTTAATTCAAATTAAAGTGACTTACAAGATCAGAACACACAAATACTAAAATACAGCATATAAAAGCTCGTGTTGAGAAATGGCCCAATAGCCCACTGACTTCAAAAGCTGACTTCTGCTGTTAAAAACACCTTGTCAGCTGTATTTTGAATCAAGACTTTTTCTGTTCTAGCAAACATAAACTCAGAACAAAAAGAACAACCTTAACTAAATTAATTGACAAAAAATGTTATTGCCCAATTGTATTTCCATTGTTACACTAGCTTTTATCACTGCTTGCAAGCGAGTGAGCAAGGCTGGGGAGCATTTTTCATGGAGTGTTTTACTACTGCCTTCCTTTCTATTTCTTCCAGTAGGGGAAACTGACAATAAGAAGAACATCTATATTTGACACTAAGGTTAAGAATGTAAACACAAAACTCAGGACACATTTTCCTGTGGCTAGAGTATAATCAGGTGTATTGCGTGGAACTGTGCCTTTCACTTCAATGATTCCCTGTTTGAATTTAACAGCCACAGCTTATGCAATGTTGGCAAACCAACAATGCTCTGAGGCCCTTCACCATGGAACTGCTTGACTTCATTGTAGATAGTCTTATTTTCATTTTCTATTTGAAAAAAAAATATAAAAATGTCCTCACCTTTGTTTATTCTCTTTCACCTTGCTTCGGATATTATAGTTCCACTGGACTTCAAGGACACAGAAGCATCAGTCCAGGACAGAAAACGAGTTTACCTCCCTGCTGGGGAAATTTTAGCATGTACTAGTGTTTTAGTAAGCAGGTCTGCTTACTGTAATTGTTTGTAATTGTCTGTAGTATAATGCCCCCAGTGATCAAGTCCCTTAGTGTCCCAAATTGAGACATATGGATATCTAAAAGAAACTTCCTGAAATATTTCACTGAGGGGTTTTCTTCAAAAGCTAGATCAGAGCACTAAGTACATGATGTTCTAGAAAGTACTTTTTTTCAAAGATGATAGAGTCCTGGGAAAGATGGGTTGAAAGAGACTACCCAGAACTTCCCTTGGCCCAGTCCTGGATCAGTCACAGCCTTGTGGGTTCTGATAGATTTCTTTTCCCTGTTGTTGTGGACCTTTAATGAAGCAGGTGTCACAGCAGCCTCAGGTAACCAGTTCTGGAGCTTGGACTCTCCAGTTTTATCTCATGTCTGACTTGAACCTATCCTACTGCAAGTTAACAGTTCTTGTCCCAGTCAGGATGTGAGCTGGTGTCTTCTATGCAGAAGATTTTTATGAGTTTGAAGTATTGAACCATAACAGCACATTAGTTCTCTCTTCTTCTGTAAACATTTTGCATTATATGTTGTGTTTTAAAGTATATTGCACTTGAACTTAGCCAGAACTGGATCCTACCTCCCAGCTGATGTCTTACCAGAGTACTTCATGTATCCTGCAGACTAGGCACCTCTTTCTATGTAGAATTTATACTCCTTGCAAAAGAATGCTGCTGTGATCCACATATCTTCTTCATCTAGGATCACTAAAAACTGAAGGTACTTCTTCCCAGTTTCAGTGTAAGTAGGGGAACCAAATTTCTTCATGCAGCTTTAATTTGACTTTTGTTCTTAGCATTTATGTAAATAAGAAATTGCTTCTTTACAGATAGTCATGCGAGTTCTCTTCAACTAATTTTGTAATCATAACAAATGAGTAACAGTGAAAAGTATGCCTATTGTTACAAAGAAGATATTTTTGTTTCACAAAATGATGCCTGTCATTAACTAACTTTGCTCTGCTGCAGCAATTCTTATTTATTTCTGCAGTAAAAACTGTCTCTGCAAAAACTCGATGCCGTCAGAAAAAGGCAAATATTACATAAGTCCAAAATATGTGCTAAACTGATAAATGATGTAGCACACCAGTATAGTTGAGAGATTTGTAATGACCCATAACTCTACTGCCAAAACAAACAGCAAATGTAACCCCCTCTAGTATATTATTTAACATACAGCTTTATATTGATATAGAAGTACGGATCCCTACATTTAATCGAACAAGGAAACTTTGAAATGAAAAATATTTGTAACACACTTTTTTGTTGAATACTGCTGTGTTGTGTGTATGAGAAACATTTTACATGAGAAACTACTAGCAATTATACTCAGTACGTATCAAATAACCTGTTATATATTACGTTAACTAATATTATATTTCCTGTATTTAATCTCAGTTTGTTAATTCTCAGTCAAGAAAACAGGTTTAAAGGTGAATTACGTAAAAGCTAACTCTGTAAAGTGTATTGCTTTCAGGAACAGCTCTGAAGAGCAGTGGCTTTCAGGGTGTAACCCTAATTCATAGTAACTGCCCTGCAATTTTTCCATCCTACCTGTTGGCATGTCTACAGCTCTAGGCACATGCTTTTCACTATGTCATCTTTGATCTAATGCGTTGTTATAAACTGTTGTAATTATTTTAAGAATTTATCAGACTGGTTTTCAACGAAAGAGGAAAAACTGCAGAATATGACTTTCCAGGAAATGTCTATCAGAATCCAATTTGACTTAATTTGTGAATCTTCTTTGGAAATTCTTTTTGATGCTTCTTATTTTTCTAGTTTGAGTGAAAGAGTGCAAGGAAAACACAAATGTGAGCAAACATGATGGCTCAAAGTTCACCACTAATGGAAGAGTATGGAAGACCAATGTCAACGAGGTTTCAGCAATTCTTCTAGCTTTATAGTTATACCATTGCTATTCTTAAAAGAATAGTCAAATAATGTTTAAAAAAAAAATTAAAGTAACCTATTCTTTCCTACCACCATGCCCACCAATTAAAGAAAACGATGTTTAAATTTATTTTTACTTTTAATAAACATTTACAACACATGCCAAGTAAAAAATCTTCTCTACAGATGTTGTCAAACCTTTTATTACATTCTGGAAACCTGAACAGAAGTTGTTTTGACATCTGAAATGTGAACAACTTCATGTATTGAAGAGCTTAGACAAAATGTTCAGAGTTAACATTCTTCTTCCACTTCTTGTTTGTCTTTACTTCAAATCTACCGTCTTATAATCGAAGGACCATAGGGCTGGAACATACATCCAGGTAAGTGTTAGTCCATGCTTATCAAAACCATCATAGGACAGCACGAACTTCCTGAAGCACATGTGGTGTCCTCGCAGACATTCACCCTTCCATTATGTATTTGGGACTTCAACCACAAAGTGGTGCTGTTGCAAAAGCTAACGGTTAATGGGGAGAAACAGCTCCTTTTCTAATGACCCAAGGCATGCATTAAACCCAACTAAGTTTTCCTTCATTTACATAGTCACATGCATTTCTTATCTATAAATATTCCATTTTTAATATCAAAAACAAATGACAGTTGTATCTGTTAATATGTAGAGAAAAATACAGGTCTTCAAAGTATGTAAAATATTACATATATGAAGCTTGAACAAAGTGCCAAATTAATCAGATCAATGTCTTGTAAGTATTCCAATCAAAATCTCCAGAATTTAAATATGATTTTTTTTACATATGCTTTGAGCAGTATTTCAAATTCTTCAAGACAGAACAGAGACTTGCTCAAAATAAATGCTTTTTTTGTCATGTCAAAATGTCAGATCCAAGACTGACTCATCAAATAAGGTAACCATTTGGGAGCTTTATTATTTCTCATAAAAAATTCAGAAGCATGTTTAAAGTGTAAAAAAAAAGATTCCATTTGCTCTAAAGTTTAGCATTAGAAATAAAGCCCACCACCCATAGAATAACAGAGACACAAAAATATCTAGGAAAAAACCACCAGCTTCAGAACAACAGAAACATCTTTAGAGGAAAGGCTGGAAAACTGCAAGGACCAAACACGTCTCCATTTTGAATAGCTGCAAAAACACCTTGTCTACAATGCTTTTTACAGTGCACACATATTTGGCAAGATTAAGGTGTCACATCTCAAATTACGAGTCAGACTCAGACACAAGTATAGGGCAAAACCCTTCAACTTGTACAAGCTGCCTGGCTCTGATAGGTTTGCTTCCCATCAGAGGTAGGCAGCCCCTCTGCCTAGGATATTTGCTTGTAGCCTACTTATTTTCCTTCTTGTTTTACTGGGCTAGCTGCAAATGCAAAGCTCCTGGGCTAGGGCTGCCTTCAGATGCTTAACCCTTTGCCTGCTTCTGGAGGAACATTCACTAGCCACAGGAAAATTTTCTGTTCCTGGCACTGTTTGTTCACTTCAGGAGATTAAAACCTGTGTCGCATTTTAGGCATTTCTCAGGTCTGACTACAGTGCTGGGGGGGGTGGAGATGAGGATGGGATTTGATTCTTATTCTCTCCTCTGAGCTGACAAAGCTCTAAAAAGGACAAAAGCAGCATTCAGCCAAATGGTTGAAGACATAAAGGTTCCAGAGTTATTCAGGTTTCAGTGCTTTTTTGATTGGCAAAGAAGCAAGTTTTAGTACAGAGTTCTTAGGAGTCAATAGTAGAAGGTGACTCTTTCATTCTCCATTTGGGCAGTTAAAGGGAATAAGTGTCTCAGAGATGGATGTAGACTTCAGAGCTCCCTAAATAAGATGATTTTATGGTTGGAAAAAAAGTCACATAAAGGACAATCACAACAAACAACACTGACTATATTTCAATCCACAGTGGAAAATATTCCAATAAAACTGTGACAACTATCTAGGTGGATTAAAATGTTGCAAAGAATATGGTACAACACTTTGACAGCATGAGAGGGCTGATCATCCTTACAGGGAGAGCAAAGAGTAAAGATTCCTTGGTTAAATAACAAAAGAAAATACTTCATGAGCTAGTCAAGGAAGTATTCTTAAGGAAACATTCTAGTGACTCTTAAGATTTGGAGTGTTCTTTGTAACTTATATGAACACGTTCTTATGGTTATGACTTGCTCGATTATGCTTGAATCAAATAGAAAAGAAGGATGACTTAAGCATGTAAATTTAGAGGGAGACTTAGAGGCATGCAGCTAAATTTATCAGCCATCTCTGTAAGCGATCACTCTAAATAAAAAGTTTGGAAACCAGTCACTGCTGGTTGCTGATGAAGTTTCCATGTTTCTGGCATTCACCATCCTTCACTTAATGGACTAATCTGCAAATCGAAACAGGAGGAATATCTGGAAACAAATCCATCGTAAGGTCTTTTCTTAAGAGTGGATATTTCTCCCCAACACTTATTTTATGTCATGGGGGGGTTTTGGGAGGGAGACATGATTGACAGAAATGTTGAAAAAAAAAAAAAACTTGTCTAAAATTTTTTAGTAATTAAAAAGTTAAAAAAAAAAAAAAAAAGAAAAGGGAAGGAGCCAGAGGGAAAGAGCAGAGGCTTATGGCATTCTGGTTCTGTGTCTCTGTTTCACCTGTTTTACATGTCCTATAATGACTTCTGAATATGTGTAAGAATAGCAACACATGCTGGCAGTTTGACCAAAGGGTGTGCGTGTGCATGTGTGTGAGTGTGCATGTGGGAGACAGACAGAGTAGGGGGGGAAGGGTGGGGAGAGTGGATGGTCCATTAGAGTGCAAACACAGAGACATTCCTGCAATAAAATCCTTGTCTTCTGAGAATCGCAGTCTGGAAGAGATGGTTATGATTTAACAAAAGAATTCTCTAAAATGTTCCCCGGTGCTAATACTGTTCTTAATAATATGAAAAGATTTTGCCAGGAAGACGAATAAAACCATCGATTGAATTAAAAAAAGAAAATAGGCACATGATGGTTTTTTTAGAGCACACAGGGGAAAATATTACCTGTATGACAGCTTTGTCATTTAAAAAAAAATGCCTTATTCTCTGAAATTCCCCAACCAGGCAAGGTTATTACAAATGGTAGGTAAGGAAAGCAGAGCATGGCAATAAAGGGGTTAATCTGCAAAGCACAGAGCCATCTGGCTGAGCTGGTTTGTTATAATCGAGCAGATTATGTTCACGGGACTCAGAGTTTAAGGCTCCTCTCCCATAGAGCAACTCTGCACAACCCAAGCAGACCAACTTTGGGACTTTGAATGAACATATTTACATCCACCTTTCTCTTCATGTCGACTTTTCTGGAAACATTCACACGGATGCCATGGTTACTCCTACCACGGTAAGGGAAATTTGACGTTTTCTAATAGGGTCCTAAGAGGGCGGGGAGGGGAGGGGGGGG
>NDXB01021702.1:33035-49922 GCA_002631895.1 Agapornis roseicollis | reverse complement strand
TTGTCAATTTTTCTTTTTTTTATTTACCATAGGTTTTTTTTTTTTTTTTCTTTTCTCATTCATCAACTTCCATCATCCTCCTGCTGAATTTTCTTGCATAGTCAGTTGCTAGCTCTGGAGATAACCAGCTTAACAGAAGCCTAATTCTGACCCAATTTACATGGAAGAAGCCTAATGGACCCCTAGGGAATAAGTTCATCTTGAGGCAGTGAAAACTTAGCCCAGAGTCAAGACCTGAGAACTCAACAGTTAAACTATTGCAAATAACCAAGGAAACAAGAGTTGTTGGTTTTGCACAAGAAGTTTTCTTCATGTATAAACAGTTTTGCAAATCAGAACTAGCAAATTTTCACCTGAAGTTCTGCTCTGACCTGACTGCTGATAGATGGCATCACATGTTGTCTAATCACAAGTCTGATACCCCTCTTGTTTGTTTGCTTGCTGGCTTGTTTTGTTTACTCTTTTTACAAGTATGTCCTGATGTGATGACTCCAGCTGTTTCAGTTTTTTCCATCCATGAACCTCATCCAGATGAATTTTTTCAGGGAAAATCTGAAAAATTAAAGCCAGCATTTTACCTTTGATCTGAGGTAAATAATTGTAGGTTCCATCACCAGCCTTCTACAGGAAGGTGGTCCAGAATAAAGGACTTGAAAAGAATCTCAAAGATCCTTCTAAAAGCCATGAAATACTTTAGTGATTTCATTTCTTCCTTCTTCTTTTTTACTGAAAAGGAACAGATGGGAACAGAAGTAAACTCTGCCATCTGGAAAAACTGAAAGATTAGTATGAAAAGGGCCAGGTGTCAAGTTTTTTCATCACCAGCCCATCCTTGCCAGCTATCAACATCAAAACCTAGTCTCAACAAGGGCTAAATAGCAAGAAAGATAAATGATTTTGGAAAGCCATTTCTTTCAGTATTTTTTTTTTTTTTTTTTTTTTTTTGCAACCTACTTGTTCAACTATTTTGAATATTATACAGTTATACACAGAAGCACAAAATAAAAGTTTTACCTTTTATATCAGAGGAAATATTCTGCCTTGGTCTTTCCTATACTACATTTAATGCTGCCATCTGGATCCCAGTTAAAGTGCATTAGCTGTGTCATTATCTTCTGATATTACGCTAATTAGAATTTATTTATAGATAATATGGACCTTGTTCTTAGAAAAATTTCAAATGGAATACAGCACCCTTCAATCTTTGGGTGGGAAATCAGAAGTCTAAAATCTGTCATAGATCAGTTCAGTCTCTGGATGGTGTTAGGTCCACTGACTTTTCTGCTTTAGATAGTGGAAATCATATGTTCATGAGTAATATATATGTATGCACATGTATATGTATATATGTCTGCATATATATATGTGCATACAACGACTGTACATAAAATAAGACTGAATATGTCCTGTTTCTTGTCTGAGCAGATTTTGTTTGGCTTTTAATTTTAATTTCAGTTATGAGCACTCACAATGCTTCTGTTTTAAACTTACGACTACATTTCCAGTGAAGGACATTTGAGAAATTAATATAACTTCTGCTTACAAATGAGATAATACAGATCCTGCAAAATTTGAATAAACAACCTGTGCCAGGCCTGGCCCAGATGAAAGTTCTGGGAAATCACCACCATTAGTGCTGTGAATTCCATTTTTTAAAGCTTTTTTTGTTTATGTTTTTATCTCCCTACACTTCTTTGAAGGAACATGTTGCATCTCTGTCTCATGTTTTCCACTTGTGTGTAATTACTTCTCTTGAAAAAGAAAAACAACACAACTACTGTATCTCTTAAATTTAAGGACAACCTTCAAATAAAACCCCATCACATAGTACCATAACATTCCTTGATTTTTTCCCATCATTTTAAGTTTCACTTTAATGTGGGCACAAGGGCAAAGTCAGAAAGTTTTAATTTAAATTCAAGATAATGTCCAACTAGTATATATAAAATGCTATTCAACAGTTACAACCAATGTTCTTTTTTTTTTTCAACCATGCAGAATGCATGTACACTGAATTTTTTGGCAAACACCCTCAGCCCTGTTTTGCCATCCTTTGCAGAACAATTTTGTGACTTAGTTGCAAATATAATTATTCCCAGAAGCATAAACTTTTCTCAGTTCATAATACAATCCCTTTATGCTTCTTTTACACACTGGCTGTGGTTGCCTTTTGTAAGTTTTTTTCTTGTAGTCCTCAATTTTCTCCTGTGTCTGTATGTTTGTATGGGTTTGTGGTTTGGTAACAGAGTCAGCTGTGGCCTTCTCTTGCTTTCCCTCCAAAACATGAAGTTTGTTTTCTTTCTGCTGTGCAACCTGGCAAATTTTCATAGCTTTTTTTTTCTCTCTCTAAACATCCGGAGTTTGTATATTTTTTTTACTACTTGACAGCTTTGTGCCCCATCTGAGAATATAACGTCCACAGGCTCCTCTGAAATTGCTTGTTTGATTGAAAAAGTCTCAAATACGTTGTGTAAAAAAATTTTGTCCCCATTTTCTTTTTCTTTCTGTGATTCTGATACCTTTCAAAATTTCTTTACCACAGTCTGCTTTGCTCATCTCTTAATGCCACAGAACAAAGCAAATCTAGGTCTTAGAATCAAGCCTCCAAGACATAAAAGACCTAATATTATTGCTCATGTTCTTTCTCAGTAACATTCCTTATCTTTGTGAGAAGATAATTTCTTGTTTGAATCTCTTCTACTTGACTTCAGGAAAGGTTAGGCTCTTTGAAGACCTTTGGCATCTCCATCTTCTCATCATCGTTCTGCTCTTCAGACACTGCATGTGCTCCTCTGTTTCTCTTCATATTTCTCCTGAAAACATGACTCTGACCAAGTGCTTACAATTCACTGCACCCTGGTGATAGTTAGGCAGAATTCAGACAGAAAAATTAGTTAAGGGAAAAGGCATCTCTGCATCCCCATCTCGGAAAGACAGAAACTGAAACCATCTTTCAATGATTAAAATACATTTTTGCCAAAATTGTTTAGAGGGACAGGAAAAGAATGGCTGTATCAGACTTGCAAACTACATCTCCATCAACATCATCAGATGGTAATTTAACTGTTTTATTTATTTGCCATCCATTTCATTAAAGGCTTTTAGAAACTCTGACCCTTGTCTATGTTCCTTCCTAGAAGTCATTGTTGACACAAATTTAGGATAATGGTTATCCTCACTACAGAATTAGACTAATTTATCCACAGTTGAAATAAAATAATAAATAAATAAATAAAGTGTGAATTTAAAGCAAGCTATGATTTTATCAGCATGTCCATGTGCACATAATCTGATTCTAGTATAAGAGTGCCTGGTTTTGAGTTTAGCATAAATTATTTTCCAGGTAACCATGACTAACCCCAAACAAGTTGTTTGTTGGCGGTTACATGAATGAAGCCTGGTTTCTTATGAATTTCGTCTTCTGCCTGTACTCCTTTCCTGAGTTTTACTCCCATTCTGCAATACTTCAGCTTCCTCCTACTCTCACGCTCTCATTTCCCTGTCATGTAAGCACCTACACAGTGTTTTATCTCTTTTCCATGTTCACTGACTACTAGCTTGGCAGAGGTCAACATGTGCTTTTGCTATTTGGGAGCACTGCCTATACTGGTGCACAGCCTAAAAGCTACTTAGCCTGCAATACTTTGCTGTTTGAATGAGACAGTTGCTAATCTGAGTGTCCTCTTCCTCCAGTTAGAATCATGGAATAGTTAGCATTGAAAGGAAACTCATAAAAGCTTAGTATTTTTGAGAATATTACACTTTTAGTAGATTAGGTTAAAATAAGCTTGCAAATTACTGGGAGGGATTAGCAGGTAATGTGATCGTGCAAATTTTTTTTCCTTAATAAAACAAGCTAAAAAGGCACAGAGGGAGTGCACAGGGGGAGTTGCAGGGTAAAACAATACATTTGTTTCTAAAGAATATTTCTGTTCCACTAAATATTTTTATGTTTATTTTGTGATCAAGCATAACTTTTAAAAATTATTTAGGAGCAACTGGGGGGTCTATCCAGACTGTGTTGGGAAATTCTGAAAAAGCAGCCAACTCAAGTCTTTTTTGTTTTCTGATGGTTACTTGCCCCAAAATAAATCTAAGATGGCTTTATCACTAGTTCACAAACTAGGTTAATCTGTTCCTCTGTTTAATTTTGTTTATTGCCTATCACAGTACTGGAAGCACCTGGTCACAGTCTAGGCCAAGGGCTTCAGTGCTGACAGTCCAGTTTGTACAGTTATCTTATTTAGTTCCTCTATAAACCCAGTGAATTAAAAGGTTTATAGTGGTGCTGGGTATTGCTCTGCATCTTGGTACTGGAAAAAAAAAATGTACTTATCTGACTTCCTGACCAGTACAGCTGTTCAAAAGGGATCACCAGTCCCCAAGAGTTCTTAATGATGCTATTGGAGAAAACTGTGACCAAAGTTTCCAGGCTTTTTCACCCACAACAAATAGGAACTTGCACTAACACACAGCTTTAAGTTGGTAAATTCCTTTTATCACATAGCTGTAGAAGGGCATGCATCTGAAAAATGAAACTTATTCACTGGGCTTAGGTATGTATTTTTTTTCCAATTGTATGCATTCCAAAGAGAAAGGTACTATCTGAGATGGTGCACATTGTACCATACTATAGTGTGAGATCTTGTCATAGGACTTCAGCTGTCAAACAAATGCCAGCTAACTATCCTACAGAAGTGAATGTGAGTCTTCAAGTCATGGACTGAAGACACCAGTTGATAGACAGTGCTCACCACAGGGGAAGATCTGGATTCTATGAAAAGAGTTGCTCATGTGTTCTTAAATCCCTGAGTTCTACTAGTATCAACCCATTAGCAGGCATATTTTCATGTTGATCGCCTGCATTACAAATGTTTTGGGGTAGGAATTTGTCAGGCAGTGGTCTGCCAATGTCATGTCCACACCGATGCGTTAGCATCCAAACCAGTTTGAATGAGTGCTATGAGAAAGATTTCATGAGCTGTAATTAGTAAGGCATTGGTAAAACCTAGCATAGCCTTCTGTCATTCAGTCATTCTGCCATTCAGTCATTTATTTTTATTTCTTTTTGGCCTCCATCTCTAAAGCTGTACAAAGATGTTTTTTGTGAACTCATCAGTATGACAGTTCTTCCTTTTTAGATCTAAAAGTACCATTTATATTGACCTGTGTAGTTTCAGGTTATAGATGATGCAGCTACCTAAAAATAAATAAATAAATAACAAGTACAGTCTGAGAGAATAGAAATATTTTTTCTTGAACAGAAAAATAAATGCCTATCAAAGTTGTTTTGCCAGTGTTCAATATTCCTTTTTGGTTTTCTTTCCAGAAACATTCCTTCAACTTAATTCACTTTTACAGGAATTTTGGACTTTGAGGCCAGAGTGGCTATTGTAAACTTATAAAACTCAGTATCGGCATGGGGACTTTTTGAAAGTGGAGTGCCTGTTGGAGAAGCTGGGACAAACCCATTCTATACATGAATGATGTATCTAGTGACACAGCCTGACATTTAAGCAGTATGTATACAGCCAAAGCAAGGGATAGGGTCAGGAGGGCTGTCAATTCAGAGAAGCACCAAAAGGGTTGCATAATAAAGCTGTTGACCTTCTCCAAAAGGAGGGCCTGCAGACCTCTGGAGATGCAGAAGTCTGCTGGCAGCAGCTGGGAGGAACCCAAAGACGAGGGAAGGGAGGGTGAAGGGTTGACAAAACAGGCTCCAAAGTGTCTTGCTGTGACTCTGATCAAGTGCTTACAGAAAATTGTCCATGAATGAGTTCCAGCTCAAAAAAAGCAGTCACTTAGTAGAGGTTATTTGGCATGCTTGCCTGAATAACAAATGCACTGGGGTGGGGGCAGGGGTGTCATAATCCACTTAAAACCAGTTCTCAAAGGTTGAAACTCACCCCTTACATGGAGCCAGCAGTGGGCACATCCACCACACTGATCACACTGTTCTGTTATTCTGAGACTTAGTCTCCCTACTAGTCTTCTAACAGAGTGAATTTCAAACAGAGGAAAAAGGGAAAGTCATTGAATATATTCCTTTTTTGGACATACTCACTTCTCCGCACCTTAATTTTCTGCATTGATACAGTAATATTTGGGCCATGTGCGATGGTGCTAGCAGTATCCAAATTTGTGCAAATATCCTGAAACATAGCTTGTTATGCATAGTTTGGCAATTCGATGTAGGTAGTCTGCCAAAATGAGACAGGAGCCTTATCACAAAGAGACAGGAAATTCTCAAGCAAATTTGGGAGTTGACTTTTGAATTAGGAGTGTTGACAGGCACAGATCCCTCTGTCTGGCAATTATCAATTCTTCCCCTTAAAGCTGCAGAGCAAATCCAAGTGTCTTCAGCTTTTGCCTGGGCAGGGAATGTGTTCAAGACTTGGTTCTCCAAAGCCATTCTTAGTTCTGTAGTTCTGGTTCCAGCTTCGGTGCAGGAGTGCAAAGGTCACATTCCTATGCTCCACAAATCTCAGAACAGCATCTGTTGCTCATGAAAGATTTCCACCCAACATGGAGGAAATTTCAAAGCATTAATGTTGAGGCTGTGACATTGTCAAACACTGGACTACATTTAATCCAGTACCAAAGCACTGCCTAGGTATTAGTGTTGTGGGTGCAAGTCAGTAGGCTGTTTTCGCCTTCAGGCATCTGTAGGGTATTTTTGGCTTTTTCCCATCCATGCATCACTTGGCTCTGACAGATAAAGCTGTGAGAATACCTAAGTCTTTGTGTTAGTATCTTGTATGACAGCTTCAGCACCAGACAGTACATTCAGACACTTGAAGGAGTATGATCGAACACAAGGTGAAAGGCAGTTTTTCTTCAAGTGGAAAACTTACTCAATTTTCCACTAAATTATTCTGTCCCTATTGGCAGTTTGTTATTTCCACAGACTTGGCTCATAAATATTGGATGTTTGCCTAGCTGGGAAATTGCATTTCCATTTTCAACACCTGCTATGTGATAGACTTCTATGAGAGGGCTAGCTAGTTTTCTTCAAGGATGAGATACTTACAGTAAGTATTGTTACCCACGACTATTGTTAAAAAGTCGTTAATGCTCATCCCAGTTTTACTTTTCCTTCAAGACATGTTTGCTATTAATTTTGTAGTAGTGTGGAATTTTGTAATACGGAATTCTTGCTTGACTTCTGTTGTAATCGTGTAACCATATCTCATGCAGACATAAAAGATGCTACACTCTTCCTTATAAACCCAGGCTATGATCTTCTTGGCCAAAGTCTCCTTTCACACCCTGTCTTTCACAGCATGTCTGTTAGTGGCTGTTTAACAAGACACAAGTATTTGCATTTCATGTTGCTGTATGTATAGTGGCTACAGAAAATTCAGAAGATTTACTGAGGTGCTATGTAAACAGAGGACATTTTTTCTAATTGTAATGATAAACAATTGCATAAAATTATTCATGGAAGCTCTGAAACCATCATTACATATTTTGGTTATCAGATCTCAGTACTATTTTAGTAAGCTAGACAGATTCAGGGCTAAATCTATTCTCTGTCAGGCTGGTAAACCTGGATTTCTGCCCACACACAGCATGAGCCCAGAATCAGTATGGTATCTTGGGCTTTTCTTACACAATGATGCATAAATTTGTAAGTGCTGAACTATTTCCTCCCAGCCTTGCCAGAGCACACTATAGTACAGTGCCCCTTAGTGCTATACACCATGGACATATCTTTCCCTGCCTCCTACTTACCTTTATCTTAAGGCTAATACGTGCAAGGGAAACACAGGGGCATTCCTTCACAGTCTCAGTAGCCTTGTCTCAATAAACACATGCACACAAGCATGTACTGTAATATTAACACGGCAGATCAGTAGACCTTGTAACCTAATGCATCCTAAGATGCTGTTTTCATTTTCTATAGTTTAGGAAATTCAGCACACTTACACTGGTTGCTTTGGTTGTTAGTTTGTTGTGGTTTTTTTTAGAATGTATTATTTTTTTGCTTCCTACTGATTTTACAAAGACAACGAACGCAGAAATAGACATTTGTGCATAACTTAAAATAACGCCACAGAATCTCTGTGGAAATCATGCCACCTATTAAACATAAATTCTGCTACGTAAGACACACTTTCCTCTCCTCTTGCAACATCCCTGGAGTTCTCAAAAAGACTAAATCAAGAAAATCACCCAGACTCATGAATAGACATAAAGAGATTGCCATTTGCTTGCTTACAGACTCCTGTAAATATCCTGTTATCAGTAGCTTCCAGTAATGAAAACTGTACATGTTTTCTAAGCAATCATCTGTTGCTGTACTATAGCATCTATAGCTCTTAGAAGGATATCCTGTGCCTGCCAGATCCTTCAGCCAAGCAGTGTAGATCTTGCTTCATTGTCATTTAAGAGGATCAAAAATCTATTCTGGCAATTTGGGCTCATCATAAGTGGGAGAAACCTGTGTGGCAAGATCTGAATACATGAACTATAACTTCTCCCATGTAAAATACCTTGTAAATGCCATAAACATATGCCATTGAACGGTAAGTCAAGAAGATTATATACAGACTGCTCAATACAAATCTTGCCCTAGTTTATCAAAGACCCATGCCCTTCTAGATCAGTGTTCCTCACTGGAGGTTAAATAAAACTCTTTTGGGCATGTCAAATGGAAATACAGACCAGTGGATGAGCAGCTAAGTCCTTAGCACCCTGTGATATTTACAAGGCAAATGGTCTTTATTAAACGATTGTGTCTAAAATTATTAAACACATTGTCCTGTGTTGAGAAGCTTCTGGAAATATTTAACTGGTCTATCATGTTTTCCTGGTTCATATCTTTTTTTTTAACTCATGAAACAGTCCCTTAGAAACACACATATAAGTACAGGCCTTAGTCTGTAACCAGGTTGTATTAGTAACAAGATTTGGCTTGAAAGATAATGTAAGTTTGCTGGACAGGTCATTAAAATCTTTTTCTACATCTTATGATCTCTTATTCTCAATTATAATGTACAGCATCATCATCTTCTCCATTTCTTAATGCTTTGGTAGTATCAGTCCCAACAGCACCGTGCAAAGCCTCCCCTACTAATTGTCACAGTTGTATCATGTAGATAAGGCTTCTCATCCATATGGTACAACTGTTGGAAATCGAGACACAGAGTTAAAGTGACTGACAAGCACAGTGGCAGGAGATTCCTGTACTTAATGGACTTGTTGCTACAGCCTTCAAGTATGGATTTAGCTTACAGCTGGTAGTAGAATAAAGATGAAAATGCAATTTCCTGTCTCGTAGACTGAGTGAAATACACCTGGGAATGAACAGGACTAAGGAACATACATAGTTGTCTGGAGTCTTTGAAATGAAGGCTGGGTGGCATAATTTTTGCTGTGACACTTTCCATAGGAGCACAATTATCTGCTGTATTCATTCCTCCAGACTATGCTAGAGGTTATCATTGTTCTAGCTCTTACACTAGTTTCTAAAATTTACACATTAATCAGCAGAGATATGATACTGAACTTTTCCTTGGAACTTCTGCATATTTACTGTCTTGCATGACATATGTATATATCATTACTGGATGTTGATAAGAACAAACGAGAAGGAAATATTTAACAGACGCAAACAAGCACTATACTTAGTATATGATTTATAAGCTTGAAATGAAGTCCAAATGCTAGGGCTGGGAGCCTTTCATACTGCATATGCAGTATTATGTTCTGCATCACTACTTAAATATGAAAAAATTACGTTACTTCCATTTACTCAGGCTGTAGTGAATTTTTCAGTGCTTTATGAATTACTGAGCTGTGCTGTCATGCCAAACTAAAAGTAAAAAATAAAAAAACCCCAAAAAACTACAAAAATACTTCAGTGTTTCCATTTTACAAGACTTTTCAAGTCAGAGAATAACATGTGTCATGCCATCACAGTCATGCCAGCCCAAGTCAAGGCAAAACAAAGCATTGCAGAGTACACAAAAGCAAAATAATTCACTGGGAAAGTCCTTTGCATGTCACTCCTGGAAGGCAAAGGAAGTGATCTCCATTTTCAGGTTTGTCCAAAATCATCACATAGCATCTTTTCATATGGTTGGGTCAAGTGGTCTCAATAGGAGATGGAACTAATAGAAACACTTTCCAGAATTTCTTCCATGCTAGCTAAAAATGTCTTTGTATTTGTATTTCATTTTGGTTTTTTGTTTGTTTGGGGTTTTTTTTGTGTTTGTTTTTTTTTAATGCAGAATAACAGTGAAGGAGACAAAAGGGAATTTTCATATAAAAGTAAAGCATAAACAGAGAAACATTTCTTCAGAGAAAGCAAAGCAAAGCAAAAGTAATCGGTCTTTTCTTCCCACTCTTATAGTGAAAACATTATGAACACATAGATCAACCCCAATGAAGCTAATGGAAAGATTCCTCAGGACTTTGGTGGACTTTGGAGTTGTACTAAACTTCTGGTGTTTCATGACAAAGCTGCTGGCATATGGGCAGGACAGATCTAGTCTTGTCCACCTTATTCCATATATAACACAAGCAGTTGATAGGAGACCTATGGGGTTTGCTTATCTAATGGAAAAAACTAGGTAGTCTTTTTTGGTGGTGACAGTTTTCTTCCTCTCTACCCCTCATAATGACTGTAAACTGAAAAGCAGGCATATAAAGCAAGACAATACTGTCAAAGCAGATAGAAATCAAGCTATGCTGGCTGGTGAAGTTATGGTGCTTGGGGAGACATGAAGCATTGCTGAGATGGAGTGTTTACAGAAAAAATCCCACAGCTCATATTTGTATTATGTATTTATAAATTCCTGGAACTCAATTTTATAGAGGTTTTGATTAATGGCTGTACTGCAGTTCAGGTCCAAGTCCATTGAACTTACTGTACTGGAACTCAGCAAGACATACACTAGCCAAATATGAACACTACTACTAGAAAGTGATTTAAAGGCAATTCATTGCTGTGGAGGCTCTGCTTATTGTACATAGCTAAAGAAGGGCCTCTCAGAAGCCTTTTTCAAGTCAGAGTCAGATATGTGTTTGTCTCAGACACCTCCATGGTAGAAGAGGTGAAGAACAATGAAAATGCTGCGATTTTCCTATTGCTTTTGCAATAAAATGGGTTCAGCTCTTGTTGATGTATGGGCAATAAAATGGGTGCAGCTCTTGTTGATGTATGGATTCTTCTAATTATATATTTGTGTCATTTCAATCACAGTATCTTCCAGGAGCATGGCCAAATGCTCAATTTTCTTATGCTGCTGGTGTATTCCAAGTGGGATCCCACACTGTGGTATTTGACATTAGTGCTGTTTCTCCCACACTTCAAAGAAGACATCTGTGGTTATGGCTGGCAAATGCCTACTTAATTGTTGATTATCATAATAATATAGTAAAAGCAGACTCATTCTGATGAGGTGGGAGTCATTTCATTAAATACAGTCCTTATGGCTATTATGACTTGTGAGGCAAAACTTGATACTTGTAATTTCTTGGTGTGCCAACTGGAGTCAAATGAAGGCAACGTAAAAAAAGAAAAACCTGGATGAAAAGATTTTTCCAACCTTGATAGAAACTTCTACAGTCATTTGGGTTGCAGCCTTCCCAGATAATGCAGCCTTCAACTGTAAGATGGAATCGCTTTAGAAGGTGCAAACTCAGTTGGATCACAGAATTGATATGCAAGAATAAGATCACTGTGTATTTCACCTACCCTCTTATAGTTATTTCTCATAAAAAATAAAACAGAGGATTGATAATTGTTATTGGTAATACAAATCTTTAGAAAACATAGTGAATGTCTGTATTCCTTTTTCAAAACACAGGAGTTAGGGCAACTAAATCTCATTTCTTTCTGAGCATAGCATAACGATGAAGCTGTATATGAAATCCTGGAAAACTGAATTTACAGGTAAAAATTAATACTGAAGAATTTTTTCTAAGAAAGATTTTCTCCTTTGGTAGTTTGGCTTTTCAGTTTCAAAAACACTAAACAGTTGCAATTATGCTGGTTTATTAAATAGTCCGACTCAGAAAAAAAAATAAAAAATAAAAAATGAAGAGTATAGAGTTGCTGAAATTCATTTAATTACACTTTTGCAGCATAATGGGCTTTACATGAAGACAAGGCTTAGTCTGTTTTTAATGAAAATCGTACTTCTTGTTATGACTGCTTGTATTTGGATGAATGTCCTTTATTGTTAAGTCTAAAATATTATACATAGGTAATTAGCATGATCTATTTATGGCAGAATTACATATCTTTGTTTTGTTTGTACTGGTTTTCTTCAGTACCCATCTTAAATCAAGTTTATTTTTACTTAGCTCTTGTTGCTTTCCTTGAGTTTTTCAAGGCATAGTGGCTGTCTTTTCTTACTCAGAGCACTGTTCTGAAAGATAACTGAAGTGACTTGTGTGTTTCTTTTCAAAGAAGACTTTCATTTGTGTCTGCCGAAGTCATAGAATCACAGAATAGTTTGGGCTGGAAGGGACCTTGAAGATCACCTAGTTTCAAACTCCTGCTATGGGCAGGTACACCTTCCACTAGACCAGGTTGCTCAAAGTCCTGTCCAACCTGGCCTTGAACACTGTAGATGGGGCATATACAGCTGCTCTGGGCAGCTTCTGCTGGTGTCTCACCACACTCAAAGAAAAGGATTTCTTCTTAATGGCTGATCTAAATCTACCCTCTTTCAGTTTAAAGACATTTCTCTTTGTCGTGTCACTTCATACCCTTGCAAAAAGTCCCTCTCCAGCATTCAAGTACTTGGTTTCCAGATGGTTCAAAAGCAGCATTTTTCTTGCTCTGTCACATTTGTATCTTATACTGCTGTGATGGTTTGGTCACAAGTAATGGCTGTCAAGCCAGTGATACTCTGATTTGTTATTTCAGAAGTCCTTGTTGCATGATTTAAGGATGCTAAGTGGCTCAATCACCAGTTGGACACTGCAGCAGAGAGTCAAGCTCCAATAGGAGTGACAGCAAATCATGAATTTGCCAATTTAATAGGAGAATATGGGGTGTGAGAGAGAGAAATGTTACAGTCTAAGTATGTTAACCGGAGGGAAAAAAAAAACAAACAGTGGTGATTTAAAGAGGAAAGGTGAAGATATCAAGAGTGTGTTCATCTATTTAGAAATCATTAAGATTTTAGATGCAGATATATTCCCAGACTTCCCAGGCTTTCAAGTAAGATTGATGTGAGGTAGCATGGCTGTATTTGAAAGTATCAGAAGTTGAAGTTGAGCCTAAGGATTTGGATGCAGAAGACCATTCACACTGGGTAGTTAAATTATACACAAAGCGGTGATTCATGCCATCTTGGATGTAGTCATGCCTGGGAATATCAGGGACCAAAAGGGTGGAGGAGCCATGAGTGACCTCACTCTTCAACTCCCAGAGCTAAGATTTCTTTGGCGCAGTACTTGTTTACACGAATGTTATAGAGAGATGACAGCTCCCACTGATATAGTTGTGGGTATCATGCATTTAGAGGATAAACTCTGGTCTCCAGTATCTTGACATGCACTATTACTGAAAATATGAAGGATTAGGGAATACCAGAGGGATCATGTATTTTCATGCTGACTCATTAAGTAATTTTGAGTAAGTATTCCCAAAGTTCTCCCCAGTGTTCCTCAGCTTTATCAGCCCAATTCCATCTCAAAGAAAGGAGACAGACAGGCTCCCACTGACTACTTTTTGGAGTTGAACTGGTCCTGCAATGTGCTGCACACCCTATATACAACTATTTGCTTAGAAGCCTAAAAATCATAGAGTCATAGAATCAACTAGTTTGAAAAGATCTTTAAGATGATCAAGTCAAACCATAAATAGCTAAAAGCATATTAACAAAGTGCATGGATGCTCATTAATTGGAATCGTTTTTGCATAAATTGTATCCATTTTAAGGTTCATGTTTTTAGCTGTCAGATAATAAACCTGTCAACAATAGAAAAGTCATGAAAGATTAAGAAAAGCACAGGATAACCTTATCGTTGGTTATCATGTAACCTGCATGAAGAGATACCAAGGACAGTCTGTCTTTGTGTCCAGTGAAACTATGACCACTTAACACTATTTGTTCTTGTAATCGTGTGTACATGTTTTAGGGTGATACCTGTTTTTTTTTTTTTCACTAACATACTTTAGCAACTAGAAGCCACTTTCATGCTTTCCTGTGTAAATTTGTTTGAGAAATAGAGAAAAGGACTTTCTGGAAAATATTGCACTGATCCTGCATGTTAACCAAGTAATGTATTTTGGGTTTTGACAACAAAATTGTCAGCAAAAGGTACACAAACTTCATGTGCTAAATCTCATAGTGGTATGGTTTATGGTTTATCATATGTTTTATGTAGAGAATATCAATTCTGTATTTCAGGAAAGCCGCG
The DNA here is from genome assembly GCA_002631895.1 of Agapornis roseicollis. Lineage (NCBI taxonomy): Eukaryota > Metazoa > Chordata > Aves > Psittaciformes > Psittacidae > Agapornis > Agapornis roseicollis. The sequence goes on along the minus strand of NDXB01021702.1, from coordinate 35,537 downwards.
CCTTTGTCAGACAACATAGTAACAGGACTTGTCCAGATGGTAAATGGGGAGCATAGAGACAGAGCAATCATGTCCTTAATACTATATTTTTATTGTGTAAAAAATATTGAGCCATTCTGCAAAGTAAAAAGTTCAGAGATCTCCAAAGGAACCAAAACACTTTCAACAGCTGAAAGAGTGAGCTCATTTAGACAAGTTTGAAAATCCTATGCAAGATTCTTATTTCATCTATTTGTTTCCAGAAATGATGACTCACTGAAAAGAACTGGACACATTTGTGTCATTTCTTGAAGCTACATTTTGGCTAAATCATCACTGTGAGGTTCCACTATGTGTATGAGGTGCAGATCCCCCAGAAAACTTCACTGATATTGTTGTGATCACCACAAATATTTTCTTATAGATAACAAAAATTAATCTCTTTCAAATGGCCTTTTATAAAACCAGTAAGAATCTGTGATCAAAAAGTAGTGCATGGATAACTTTTATTAGCAAAATCAGTACCATCCTTTACATAAACAACCCCAAATATGTGATCTACCATATCATCAGCAAAAAAAAACCACTGTTAATATCTCTCTGGAGGCAAGGGGTGAGCAGGTTCACACCTTTTTCAAGCACACCTCAGGCCGCCCACAGACCAGTTGGTCACTAGCTACATCAGTCATGAGTCTACAAGATCTAGAAATATCATTTACAGCTATATTCATGTAAACCTTTATTATAGATATTCTGTGGCTTGGACAATAGTGGCAAACAATAACCTAGTTTTTCCTAATTTTATTTTTAGTTTTTGTAACACAGATGAGTGAAATGCACAGTTGAGACAAATATCTAAATACATTTTTGCCAATACATGAATAAATCCAGGAACCTTGGGTACAAGAGCTGCCTTCATCTCCCACAGCACCTCCCACAGCAAATATAGTCTCTCAGATTTTACAATGCACTCAACAGTATCATTGACACAAAGCTAATTAGTGCTATCATTCACGTTTCACAAGCAGAAAAGTAGCTTTAGAAAGCTGCATTCTTCTTATACTTCAAAGCCGCTAAACGAACTCTAGATACCCAAGGTCAAAACTACAAAGTTGAAAATAACAAAAAGCTTCAGCTGTGCCACTAACAGTCAGCTTCAGCAAATACATCTCAGACTAAAACTAACATGTTTTGTCTTTACTAGTGTAACATTGTGGCAACTACATGTTGGTCAGTAATGCTACAGTAAAAAATTGAGTTAATTTTAGCAGCGTAAACAAGTCCTCAATGTCTTTCCCAAACTTACAAGGGCAATTCCCAGGGGAGTTAGAAACTGAACACAGGTTAATGGCCTTAACCACCAGACACTCTTTATGACTGGTTAAAGACTGAGAAGAAATCCTGCAAAATTCTGGGAACCGTCAGCTTTCAGTTGGCCCCAGAAGTACTTACAGTCATGAACATTCAGAAAGCCATAAATAATGGTCTTCATGATGTTGAAGTCTGGTTCCAATAAGATCATAGATGTTTGTAACATTTTTCTAGAACTGTATTAAAACCCAGATTTTAAATTTATTATATATTATTCAGTTAGTTATGGTAGATTTTTAATTATTAATGCTATTGCAATAACATCTGGAGACCTTCATCAGGATCTGGCTTCACTACTGCAAGACTGTGTAAGACACAGCTCTTCTGTGTTATAGTGAATGAGACCCCACAGACTTCATCATGTAAGGGGAGAGGAAGTAGGGACATGCTTCTGGCATCTAGGGCTGGCAAGCAACCAAGATGTTCTGGAATTGTCCGATGGGCACATGTCCAGTCAGGAGAAGGGCCGTATCATGAGGCTGCAGCTGAAAATAAAATCTGCTCATAATGCTGCTTTCACACACAACACCGTTAGGTGAAATGCTCAGCTACAATGCAAGCACATGACATTTCTCCTGCTCTATGACTTCAGTTAATCCAGCATGCAGGTTCACAGAAGGAGAAAAGTCACAGTGATGTTTGACAATGACAGGAGGTTCGTCCTTTCCCTGTTCAGGAGTGATAGGAGCCTCATACTCGGAGTTCTGACAGAGCTCACGTTCAGACATGAATTAAGGTGTCAGCTTCCATCCCACAAAGCTCAGAATCCAACAGAAAAGACTGAACACATCACTTAAGAAAATAAGGAAGGGGAGGGGAAAGGCTGACAAGAGAAGGGAATATGTGTATGTATGTAGCTGGGTGCTCAGTTCACAGACGTACCCTCAGGCAGTCTATACCAGCAAACACAGCAGTAAGATGTACTTGGAAATATATATTTTCGCTTACTCAAACTGTAAACAGTGATGACAGCTGGGGGAAGAGCAAAGATGAGTAGGAGGGAGGAGAGGAGATAATTTTTGTTTTTAATTTCTCAGGAAGAAATAAATTTGTGAATCTCAGAACTGGTGAAAAAGTGCACTGGCATCAAACCATAAAACAGCTCCTGCATGTCGCATACTGACAATCAGGGGTGTGTGTGCGGGGGGGGGG
>NDXB01021702.1:0-15994 GCA_002631895.1 Agapornis roseicollis | reverse complement strand
AAAAAAAAAAAAAAAAGGTAAAAATTGCGTATCTTCAATTTAGGCACAAAGTTCTATTTTTGGCAATGAGCTATTTATCAAAAAAAGATATAGTCAAGCCCTACAAACCAATTCACTTTTCAGATAACTTATACTCAAAATAGAGCCAAAGCCATAAACGAGCTGCAGTTTCCCATTAATGTCCAATATTCTTAGCTAGAATAGTTCTTTAGGCATATTCATAGAGAGCCTGACAATTTCAAGTTGTGGACTGGAATTTCTCAGCTTTCCACTTCTGAATCTCCTAGGTAAACTGTCTTGGAGGGACTCCTTGAAAATTGCAGTCTCACCAAGAATTTACATTTTGTTTACAAATTCTACACCCTGAAACAGTTCAGAAAAAGATACAAATTGGTTCTGAAACATTTTTGCTTTTGAAGCAAATAATAAGCCAAGAGTTAATTAACCATTATTTGGATTTCAGACTAATTTAGCACCCTTCCCTCCAAATCCACATTAGCTTTCAGAAAAATACTTCTAAACATCTTTCCATTAACGGGGTTCCTCCATTGACAAGAAAAATAGCTTATTTGAACTGATCTAATTCTTAGGTTCATGGCCTTTCCTTTTTGTGCACACCATGACATTAAAGAGAGTCTGCAGGAACTCCTGTCTTATTTTTCCCACCTCATCACCTGCTCCAACTTGCGTATTTTGCTAGTGCCACTTAGTTTTGAAACTAGGCAGACCAGTGATTACATGCAGCTGCATGTTGGCATGAATAATGCTTTCAGGTTTTGAGCTGAGTATTGTCAAAGCTTTGCTCACCATCCTATGGACCTGTGTGTCATACTTCATGTGGGTTAGCCTTTTTGAGTACTGTAAGGCAATCTGATGAATGACAGCTGTTTTATAATATTTTTACTGGTTTTAAAACCAAATAATTTATTGAGGGAAGAACAAACTGAACAAGAAGAAGTCTTTCTGTACAGCACAGTCTGGGTTCTGAGATCCATCTGCGTTAAGTTCGCATTTATTTAGGCATGACAATAACTGTATGGTAACTGAAAATCTTGGATTTTTTTTTTTTTTCCCCAAAGCATAACATTGCTGCAAGCAGCAGTCTAGATTTAGGTGAACTCATACTGTGACAAACTGAGAATGGAGAAAACACATTTCTTGTCCATAAAAGGACAGATCACACATCCACAGAGGGTAGCTCTGATTTTGCTGCAGTTCCAAACTATGAAGTGGAGACTCTGTTGCTGAAAGGAGTTTTACTTAAAGTGGATAGAGGATTGTCCAGTATTTTTTCATTTTGTTTTGCCTTCTTAAGCAGAAAATGGTGGGTGCTTTCTTTTTTGGTTTGGTTGTTTTATCTTTTTTTCCCTAAAGTGGCAAATTTTTAATTCAAGAGGTCTGATATTCCCACAACTTCTTCTGTGAAAAACAGAGAATCCATAGCATCACCAGTTGAGGAAGGTGATACTTCCCTCTGTGTCCATTTCTGGCCTCCCCAGGGAAGGATAAACATGGACATACAGGAGCAAGTCCATAAAGATGATTAAGGAACTAGGGCATCTGTCATGTGAGGAGAGCCTGAGAAATCTGGGGCTGTTCAGCCAGAAGAGAAGTCTCAGGGTGATGTTGTCAAAGTATAGAAATACCTGATAGGAGGGAGTAAAAAAGATGGAGCTTGGATCTTCTCTGGGGTATCCCACGAAAGGATGAGAAGGAATGGTGTGTTTTGAAAGGAAGCATTTGTTTCCATGATTTAGTATTTTACACTGAAAATTGATTTAATTTAAATGTAAATGCAAATAGAAAATATACACTATCCACATGGAAAAATCCCACCTCCTTAGATGGATGCTCATAGTTCTCAACTTCACAAACAGGGTGGCAGAAAGATTTAACAAGAAAAGACAAATGAGCTTCTAGAAGATGTTCAAAAGCTAGTATTACAAGGACACTACAGGAATCCATAGAGAACAGTGGATGCCAAAATACAGTACAACAGAGAAGAACCACACTTTTAGGCCCAGTTTTCAAAATCTTGATCTTGACTTTATTTTGATCTTTTAGAACAAGATTCTTCCACTGGGGGGAGAGAAAGGAGGGATGGAATGTGAGGGAGAGAAAAGCGGTAAACGGAGGGGAGGCAAAAAGAGGGAAAAGCAGGGAAGGGTAAAGGGGGTGAGGAACGGGGGTGTCCTCCACTTGTCCTTGAATATTTCTGAATACTGTCAGTTTTGTTCCACTTGATATAAATGTAATGAAGGAACTTCATTAAAAAACAACAACAACATAAAAAAACCCCTACAAAATAACAGAAAACAAAAACAAAAAATCCCACCAACACAAACAAACCAAAAACAAGCCCCAACCCTGCAAATAACTGGTACAAAATGGCCTGTGGATCCATCTGAATTTCCTGCTTGCATCATAGAGGCTTTCTGAAGTTCAAAATATAAGAAACCACACTTTGCTGCTTGACTGCAACCTTTTCCTTCAAGAATGTATTCTATTATAACACCAGAGAGAGAAAGAGAAAGAGAAAGAAAGAGCTATTGAAACATGATACATATTTCCAAGTCTATGATAATGCCCCTAGGGTAAAGTCAAACACAAGCCATTTGATGAATAGGAATTTGATGGATCCAGGAGATCTCAACACACAAAACTTGACAACAGTTAACAAAGACAGAACTTCCTCATTTTACACCATTACGTAGTCTGCTACTCTGCATAATCTCTTAATTTTGAAACTAAACCGCTCTGTAGAATAGACTTAGTGAACATAACTCTGGCCTCTCTCTACTGCCAAGACCTGGATGTACTATCATAAGTGCTACCTACCTCTTCAGAGAAAGCACATAACTGACATATATGCCACTATGCATGGAAAAAGTTCCTGAGAAGTTCATGCAATACAGATGAAACACTGGAAAAACAAAAAAACAAACAAACAAAACAAAAAAAAGGAAAGAAAAGAAAAAAGGCAGAAAAGGGTTGCACTCATTATAAATATATAAATAGTACCTTCAAAGAAATACATAGCCCATATACATCTATGAAGTGCAGATGTTATTAAAACAAATCCGAATTTCCATGTTTACAGCCTTTAATAAACTTTTCTATTTAATTGGTTTTATATTGACTTTCTGTTTCTCTGCAGATCTTACAGGTGAACAAGGTGATGTCCATCTTGTTTTATGTGATATTTCTTGCTTACCTTCGTGGCACCCATTCTACCAACATGGATCAAAGGAGTTTGCCAGAAGATTCAATAAATTCTCTTATTATTAAACTCATTCAGGCAGACATTTTGAAAAACAAGCTTTCTAAACAAATGGTAGATATTAAGGAAAATTATCAAAACACAGTGCAGAAAACAGACCCTCAGCAAGACGTAGATGGAGATGAAAATGTGAAATCAGACTTCCAGCCAGTTATCTCAATGGACACAGACCTCTTAAGGCAGCAGAAACGCTACAGCTCTCCCCGAGTCCTCTTGAGTGACAACACACCCCTGGAACCGCCACCGCTGTACCTCATGGAGGATTATATTGGAAATTCTGTGGTGGTGAACAGAACCTCTCGGCGTAAAAGGTACGCAGAGCACAAAAGCCACCGAGGGGAATATTCTGTTTGTGACAGTGAAAGTCTATGGGTCACGGACAAATCATCTGCAATCGACATTAGAGGACACCAGGTAACTGTTCTGGGAGAAATAAAAACAGGCAACTCTCCAGTTAAGCAATACTTCTATGAAACAAGGTGTAAAGAAGCCAAGCCTGTAAAAAATGGCTGCCGTGGCATTGATGACAAGCACTGGAACTCCCAATGCAAGACATCCCAAACTTATGTTAGAGCACTGACTTCAGAAAACAATAAACTGGTAGGCTGGAGATGGATAAGAATAGACACCTCCTGTGTGTGCGCCTTGTCAAGGAAAATAGGAAGAACATAGATCTGCATCTCTTTGCTATATAAATTATTACTTTAAATTATATGATATGCATGTAGCATATAAATGTTTATATTGTTTTATATATTATAAGTTGACCTTATTTATTAAACTTCAGCAAATCTACAGTATATAAGCTTTCTCTCTCATAAACAAGAGTAAAGGGTGTGTGCCTCTGCTGTGGGCAGCTCTGGGTTTTTTAGACTATGTGACACTGCTTGTTGGCAGGATACCATAACCTTACTGTAAAATCTGTGTAAAATCAGTATTTTTCATTCAGTATTGTCAAGCCAGTGACTGTCATTTAGTAAACTTGTTAAAAACCAGATCAATGTCAAGAGTTGTGTACATACTTATATTCCCAGCTTTATACATTCATGTTGAATTGGATGCAGTGTTGACTCCTCACCACCAAACATAAATGGACCAAAATACGTGTTGTAGCCCACAGATGATGTCAACACTATAGACATCAAACTTCTATAAAATACAATTCCTGTGTATTATGTCTGTTTTGCCAGTGAAATGATCATTTTCCCTCTGTAAGCATTTCAGAATGACTGCTAATAATCCAGCAACTTTCATTTATGTTTTTGAAGCACATTTGTTTTGCAACTGTTTCTAATGCTGCCAGTTCTTCATAGAAAAAACATGAAAAAAATCTAAAATATTCTTAGCAGAAACTTACTGAAGCCAAGAACCAATCTGAATGGATCTTTAATGTAATACATAAAAAATTATTTCTTCAGAATTCACTATTTATTTTGATCAGCGTCTTCCTCCTCAGCTATCTTCTGTTTGCATTATTAGATCATTCCTCTCTGTCTGTTTTTAAATTAGAAACAAATCTGGTGGTGTCTTAACCTTAAAAGAGCCCTTGGCTTGGAAACTGTAGTAAAGAAAGAGATAGTATCCTGGCATGAATATCAAAGCCACACACCCTTACAAAGTTGTTCTCCTCATCAATCCATTCTCCATTTTCTGCAGAGGGAAAAACATGTAGAATTGCTCAACAGACCTGGTACCTTTCATAGGGATGTGAAATAATACAACTTTTTCATCATTATGGTGACTAAAATCTGGGTAGCCCATAGCTATAATGAAGTTCTTCAATTATACAGGTGAGTTGTTACTCAGAACAGGCTAAGCACTAGCATATATACCTCAGACTCTTCCTAGTATTGTCATATAGGTCCACCGGGGCCAGCAATAATTACAGTACTTGAAGAGATGGTCTATTATACATAAGCTGTATAATGCCCTGGATGGGATCCCATTCCCATAAAAATAAGTAAAAGTCTTGTCATGGCTATCAACAGAATTAAGATTGGACTGCATATATTATCTGTGTCTAGCTAGATCTTAGCACACAGTTAGGGCTGAAAAATGCCAGCCATTGAAAAAACATTACTGCTCCAATGGTCTTAGTGGTTTTTTTTTTACACTACAGCTTTCACACTTGTAGTGTTCAGCATCACAAATGACAATGAGATCAGAACATTCAAAACCAAGGTGGTGGGATGCCTTTGTTCATACAGCTATCACTACTGGATAACCAACTTCAAATCTGTGACAGGTCATCAGAGGCAGCAAATTGTGTGGTCTCCCCTAATCCTTTATAGAGTGTTACACACTGCAAAACCACCAGAGAACTGGAGAGGTCGCTCAGGAGGTCAAGCACTGGAACAGAAGTGCCTCTGAAAGCTAGGTTGGACCTTGTAGGTATAATTTTGCAGGGGAGGCCGTAAACAAAGGTTTTGAGAACCATCTCAATTTTCAACAGGATGCCAGTGTATTTACCTCACAGGAAATATCATCACCCCACAGCACTAAATCCTAACTTTGCTTCCAGCAAAAATAACTTCAGAGGTTCGATAAGAAGGCAACTGTTAAAAGAAGAGAATGCATTATAACAAGGAACTTATTATCTAATATATTGGGCTAGAATTTTTCCAGTGTTCTCCTTCCTTGGCAAACATTACAAAATAACAATAAAAAAATCCTCAACAGAGATTTTGTTAGTTTTACTGGTAGGAAAGTTGAAGTTTTCAACTAAATTTTTCTGCTTAGGGAACAAGCATATTTTTGAGTCGTGTCCCACTGAAATTTTTTACAAGTTAAAAGCCTATTTTTATGCCATCAATTCTCAAATAAAGATAATTTTCAGATGCTGTGAGTAATTGAAAGCAGATATTGTCATAGAGATCTCCATGCTTCAATTCCAGATAGGTCTTTCTCCATATGCGAAGAGGAAGTAAGAAAACTAACTTAGCTCAGTTAAATCCCATTAATCAGAAACTACTTTATTTCTACAGTGTGGATGGCACACTTGTTTCCATCACTTTAAATCCAGAGAAATTCTATTGAAGACAGGATAGAAAATGTTGGTTTGTAGCAATGTAAACAACATCAGAGTTGACCCTAATGCCTTTATTTCTGCTCATTGAAAAGGAAGGGATGTTCATTCCTTATAGGTTCAAGGAAAATGATTTGCTATTTCCCACTATAAATCTGGTAACAGAAACTGGTCTTTGACTCTTAACTTTACCAATGCACTAAGTATTTTACAAGTGGCCAGCAAAAATGTATCAGAATAACTACAATGGCTGTCATTTGAAATACATTAAATGAGAAAGTATCATAGTGCGTAAGGTTATTAGATTGGCTGCCTGTTTCCCACCCCAGTATAACAATGAACGGAAGTGTTACCCTCTGGATCTGATTCAATTTCCACTAAAGTCAATGGAAAAATTCTCACCTTCCCCAGTGGAAGCTAGATCAGGCCTTGAGCAAAAAAAAACCTGCAAATCTCAACCAGAGAACACAGCAATCACACACATCAGTGACGCATTCTTGTAAATCCTGTGTACGCATAAGATGCTGTATAATTTTGTAACTATTTTGTAAACAAAGCCTGTAATAAATTTGTTAAGGCCTAATTCTGTTTTCACTGTAACTGGGGATGGATTTTTTTGTCAACTTAAGTCATGGCACAATGCATTCAAAGTCCACATCCACCCTTTCTGCATGTGTGTTAAGTAATTAAGCAAAATACTCATCTAGCAATGCTAGTTTAAGTATTCTAAAACCCACTCCCATTAGGCAGCTCAGATGCTCTGTCAATATTGTTTTGCCAACAGATCATTATAAACACACATTTTATTTAGCTTTCTCCCAAACAACCAAATACTATTCTGAAATTGCCTGTCTGTGTCAAACTGTATTTTCTCCGTTTTTCCCTTAGTTTTTTTACAGTCCATTTAGTAACAGTAAAAAATGCTCCACTGAGGTTTTGGGAAACCATCTGCATTTATTTTATCACCTTTGAACATGTGTTCAGGAATGAAGTCTGTGCAGAAAGTTTACTGCTACCAAGAGATTTGTGCGGCTGCACCAGGAAGAAACTTTGACTGGACTGTACAGAGCGTGTGCTCAAAACCACTCTGTTCATACTCTGTTATTTCGATGCTTTAGCAATCTGAGTCTTTTCCTTGGTTATACAGTGTGTATCTTCAGACAATACCAAACAGGAAACAAGTCTGATTGGGAGTTCCAAAATTAAAAATTTAATGATAATAACCTGTTGTATCTGACCTTTCAGAAAATGCATTTGTACAACGAAGTAAAGTGCATAACCACTCTTTTCATTTAATAGAAACATTGTGGTAAAGTCAATGGGATTCTGTGTTCTCCACACTTGTTACTCGTGTATGTAATTCATCATGAATGTTGGGGCGGGGGGGAGGGGGGAGGATGAGGAAGGAGGAGGAGGAGCAGAAGAAGGAGGAGTAGAAGAGGATAACAGGCACTACAGTAGTAAAAGTCTGTTCTGTGGGTTGGAACATTTTAAACTGTGGAGGGGTTGTTTTCTGAAATGCTTTGCCTGTATTTTGTTACAGCAGATGGCAGAATGACGAAGCAAGCACAGATGTAGTGTAAGAAAGTCAAGCAATATAATGATAACAAAAACTTTCCTGGGAAAGTCAGCCATTCAGTACCACTGTAGGTCTGTGGAGTTCTTTGCAAGTTATTTCAGAACTCAGCAATGACATTCCTAGTTTAATTACTCAACTAAACTCCTTGGCAAAAAAAAAAATTATTTTTACCTAAAACTTATTATATTCACAATCTGGATAATTTTATTTATGTTTTTTACTCACTAGTTGTTTTGGTACCTCTGATGAACAGCAAATGGTAATGCTTTCCATGAAGGTCCCCAAATACAGATTTCTCTGCTGTTTTACTGCTGAGCTTTGAAGCCAGCGGCACCTGAAAGCCATACTTTTACTATGGAACTGGCCTTTTGATGTCATGACCTCATGCTTTTGGACATTTTGATCACAAGATCCTATTTTGGAGCCGTTAGCCACACAATTAGGTGAGATCATGACCAGACTACTCTAAATCACGCTTGAGAAGTGGCTATGAACACAACAGACAAGGAGAAAAAAGAGACTGAGGCAACCCTAAGCCATATTTGTATTCATCTTCACAAATCTGTGCTGCTCTCAGCTCAGCTTGAGATGCAGGTTGCATGATAAAGGCAACATAATTAAGGGTTGCTTCTTGCATGTCCAAGAGTTGAGATGCCAGGTAAACCATTGACAGGACAGTCACAGATCACAGTTTTGCCTTCCCAAAAGTGTGCCTTATGTGAATCTGGATGGACCTTCTGTAAAACAGTGCTGTGACTGCTGGATGTCAGTTGTCTCCTTTCTCAAACACAGCATGTTGTTAGCATTTACGTGTGTCACAGGGAGAAGAGAGCATCGTTGATAAACCAGCTCCATCATTTGTAAATTACATTGAGACCATTTGACAGAAAACACTAATCTGCCCAGAGGAGGATGTTAAGGAAAAAGGTAGAATGTTCCATTTCTCTAAGCAAAAATATTTCCATAGAAGGTGGGAGACAATGCTGAAAAAAAACCATCCAGAGAGTCATAGGTGTTGGCTGGCAAACATCTTGCAGAAACTTAAGAAAGCAAGGGAGAGAGATTGTTCAACTCTAACCCGGGATGAAAGGCTTTTTCCTGCTCTTATAGGGATTAATAAAATACCATGAGATCATCTAAAATTCAAAAGGAAAATGAACCTCTATTAATTGGGGTCAGTCCCACTGTGTTGATTGTGAATTAACTATGCACACTGAGCACAGATGAAGTCTTGATCTCAGTTATCCTTCTGCAGCCTCTGTTGTCAGCATTTTGGACTATGAAGCTGTTAAGTGAGGGCAGAATTTGGCCCAGAAGGTATTAAATCCAACTTAATGAATAAGGGAGAGCCTAAATTGAAAGCATTATTCACCACACGAAACAACCCAAGATTTTAACATTAGTGTCATGAAAATTGCTCATTACTTTGTCTAGTTCCAGGGATTTAGCTTTTAAAATTAGTTTTGGACTGCCTGATATGACCAGTTGGAACTAAATGATCATAAGGTCCTTTCCACCCCTAACTATTCTATGATTCTATAATTCTATGATTTAGCAGAAGTTTACAAAAGAAAAAAAAACCCAAAAAACTGTAAATGGAAGTATGCGGTAAAATACTGTAAAAAACTTTTGTTGATTCTCATTTATGTTCTCAGTGTCTGAAAAGGGAATCTGAATGCAAATCACGGTTTTGTTTCACAGATGGTATTTTATATAAAAAGCAGCTCAACTTACTGCTTGTAGATGTTTGCGGTGTCCAGTCTGTGTGGATAATAGAGCAGAAATATGTCCCTAAAGTTGCTGGGCAATGCAAATGTTTCAAGTCCACATTTGTACAGTAGATAGTTAATCCAAACATGTGAAAGTGACAGAATCTGCTTCTAAGGCTCAGAGATCAAACATGTTTTAAAATATTGAATGGCAGCTTTTGTCAAGTTATTACAAATACCTTGAGACAGGTTCATATGTGACACAGCCTGCTGCTCATATGGAGTGCAATTTTTTTAATCTTTGTTACTGCACAAATCTACTAAATGTGATTCCCATTAGGTTCAGAAGACAGAAATTTCCTCATTTCTACACTGCTGACAGAGCATGCACCATAACCTCAGAATATGAGCCAAATCACAGGTCAGAGCATGACCCTTGAATTTATGTCCTGAGGAAAATACTTCCAGGAAGGAACTTTTTCAGTTCTCCAGAGAATGACAGCTCAGCTGCCACAGTCACATTGTCCCTAACATGATATCACAAAGACCTGTTTGAAGTGCTGAGTAGGCCAACTGGAGATCTGAAGGGTAGAAGAAAATGGGATGGGTAGGGCAAGAATTATTACATTGGTTCCTTGAAAGTTAGACCCCTTAAACACATAAAATAGACTGTACAGCCACCATGATTTTCCTGAGGATCTGACTCAGAGGCACATATCCCCTTGGTCAATAATCTTGGTTGTCTTGGATTCCTGAAACTTGACGTCAGGATACGGTACTTGTCCTAGGCTGGGGTAAAGGTGAAAAAATACAACCTTCTCCCACCATAATCAAATAACAGCAGTTATGCAAATAGGAGTTCTCATGGGAACAGTTTTGCCTCAAATTCCCATGGTTTTTTTTTTTTTTCTTCCGTTTGGGTTTTTCCAAACCAATTGAAGATATGGGTTCCTGAGAAAGGCCTACTGTTTGTAGTTTTCTCAGAGGGATATGAGAATTCTGGAGAATGGAAGTTACACAGAAAGAGGAAAGTTCTCCTTTAGTGGAGTTTTCCAGTAGTCTATTTTCCCTTCATGTTTCTTCTTAGTGTGTTGGTGGTTCACTATGAAAATATGTGGTGAAGTCTTCCACCTTCAGTAGTAGATCTTGCTGCATGGAGCATTTATACGTGAGTGGAAAAGAAGAGCACTGGAGTACCACAATGGGATTAAGGAGAGGGGTTCAGCTGTCCCTGTCTCTCCTTCTCTTTTTCTAAATGGCACAGAGACTGGGGGGTGCCAGTGGCATAAAAATGGAGAGCAATAACAACATAGCTGCACAACACAGTTCCACATTCAAAACAGGCAGGTGAGGAGAACATGAGGTCAATTCCATCATCTCACAGTCTGATCCTGGAACAGTTCCTATACCTCTTCCCATGGAATCTTTGAAAAGAAGGATCCACTCTGCCATTTTATAAATGAAGTTTAAGAAATATCAAGGCAATCCTCCAATGATTTGGACCTGTTCACATCTTTTTCTTTAGTGAAAGATTAAAGAAGAAGGCAAAAGTCAGTGTAGTTTTCTAAATAATATTTACTCTTAAACAGTTTCACTTGCATCCAGAATGTACAGAAAAAGCAAGTCTGAATAGCTGAAAGTGTTTAAGTAATCCATACAGTTTTAAGGGGAGTCACCACAACTACAACTAATAGATACTTTATTCTGTCCTCACACAGGTTTATTGTCTGTCTTCAGCAGGATTAGTCCCAGATTTTACTGGTACATTAATGCTTAGAGTTATGCCTGTGACATTTTAAAGCAGGTGGTGAGCTCTGAACTTGATTAGATTCTCAATTTCTTTATACCTCATAGATGATGCCTGTATAACTATATGATGAATACCAATCAAACTATTTAGTGATAAATTACAGGGGTCTTACACTTCAGTGCCATAGCAGCTTTAAACTACGTCTGCCCTGCATAGAGGGATATTGTTTTCAGATCTCAGACTGATTTAATGCAGCTTAACAGGTAAACCCAAGGGCTTTCCACGGCACCAGCTAAATGGCCTCCCTTGAGAATCACCATACATAGCATTCAGAATTAACTTCACTTGCTTCAGATGTAACATCATTGGGCCTTGTTTTGCTTGAAGAAATTATGAGAAAGTAAAAGATTTACAGGTAATGGCATTCAGAATTAAATTCTGAATTTTGTAACTACTGTCAACACAAGAAACACTGGAAATTTAAGATAGTGTGAGCACACTGCAAGATCAGTGAAGATGCTTTTCTTCAGATCCAAAACTATTTCAAACAACTAAGAAACTAGTCCTGCTGAAAAAGAGGTCTTTTTAATTTAGTCTTCTTTTCAATTTACCAGGAACTTCACATTTTGGCTTTCCTAAGCATTTTTCAGTAAGCAAATATTCAGTACCATTAACACAACTTACTACATCAGAAACACTCCAGAACTACAACCTAAAATAAACTGAAATTATTAATTCCGGATAAGCATCACATCCTTAATTTTCTAGCCTTTACCAGCCTTCAGTAATAGCTACATTTGCAAACTAGGACATAAAGCTTGACTCTGTGGGCTTGGAAAACTTCTTTGAGATTTTTCTTTTCACCTGCTTTTCCATAGAACCTTCATAAATGCCAAAGATTTTACAATCCTTAAACATAATCTGAAGCATCCACTTCTGTCATCCGTAAGGTCATCCATCATTCCATGAAGTGTTTACTAAATATTTCATTGCCTCAAGCAAAGACCCACTCAGTGGAAACAGTGCAAGCTTCCATAAGTGAAGAAATACAGCTCAGGAGGTGTGAATACAGCAAATAACAAAAAAGCTGATACCAAGACATTCACTGGAAAGCCAAAAGTGAAGTTTAACAACAGACAACAATAGGAGAAACCGAAAATAAAAAAAAAAATCCAAAATTTTGTAATTTTAAGAAAAAACAATCAGCTGACCTTTGATAACAGCAATAATCTTCTTTTGGTTTTCCTTATAGGGTTCATCCATCTGATGAATTTTACAAGGATTACTGCCTTAAAAAATACATTCCCTTTCCATGAAAGTAAAATGCAGTTGCTTGAGGTGAAATTTTGCTGTCAGTCAGGGTTTTCTGAGAGCCACTTCCGTAGCTTGGGCTGCATTTAAGTGGATTTAATTCACTCAACATGCATGCATAGATCTTCATCAAAAATACCCCATAAGCATATGCCCAGTTTTAAAGAAAATAGTTATCTTGACATTGGTGAGATTAACCAAATGCTTAAAACTAAGTGTATGGTCAAATGTTTTTATGGACCAGGGTAATAATAAGGTTCCTTAGTGATTTTATTACTGGAAATAATAGTGGTTCACTAAAAAAGCAGATGGAACACGAATATGAATGAACCAAGTCATTTCCATCCCATAAATTTTGCTTGAAATTCCTAGGGGGGGGAAAAAAAGTGAAGAAGCACAGCAGGTAATCTGTACATTTTTAAGAACCAATTGATCCAAGGTCCAGTGAAGTTCTTATAAAGCTCAAAAAATTTCCAGTGGTTCCTGAATTATGTGCTAAATAATTGAACCATGATCAATAAAATGTCATGGATTTATAAGATAAAGAAAAGAACACACCAAATAAAACAGATTTTTTTTTTAAATCATCAAAATTAGCAGATAAAGTAATATCTAGGGTACAGTAAAGCATTCAGCAGCACTTCACAAATTTTTACTGGAAAAAGTCATTCAAATAGACTTGTATATGAATGCAATGACCTGTATATGGAGTTACATGCAAAGATAACTGGAAGTGCGCAGGGGACAAAGCCATTCAGTGTGTAACTGTGGAAACAGCTTTAGACCTGGAGTGAAATTATCAAAACCACCTTAATGATTCAAGTGCCCATGTCACTGGCAAACTGGACACTTCCCTTCAAATGAGGGGTATGACAGCAGCATTTTCTAAAAGGTGCTGAGGAAACAAATAAGAGAATGTTTTGTGTAATAATTTGAGATTACTTTCTCCTTGCCTAGTGACTCTTATACATATAACTGCTTAGAAGACTGCTGCAGTTGTAGATGAATATTCTAGACACATGCCCAAAGAATCTTCCCTGATATTTCTCTGTATTTATCCTTCTTACCACTAATATACCCTCTCCAAGACTTAAGCAAGTTGCTACAATGCAGTCCTATACCCTTCCAAGTTGTTGGTAGATGGCTCCAGCAATTTATGGAAAAATTTAAAGCAAATGTACAGAAAGCTGAGAGCACTCCAGCATGAGACTGCTTATCTAGAATTTAGACTAAAAGCATCCTTGCCATAGCAGTAATATTTCTTCCCTTACATAGTAAAAGACCTAGGATTAGGGTCACCCCAAGCAAGAATAAATACCTTTGACTTCTCATACAGTTTAGCTGAATGTATATTGCATACAGAAGGGGAGAAATTAAGCATGTTCTGCTTACGAATGGAGTATCTTATATAAAAAAACAGGTCCTATTTTCCTACTTTCCCATTTCTGTTAGTATCTGGGCTCAGTATTGCTTTAAATTCAGAGTCCAATAAAGTTATTGCTCCCTCTCTAAAAGTGATTGTTCCTATAACTTAGGTGCAAGTAAGTACGACACAGATCACCAGTTTAACCTACCCTGTTCACATTCATCAGCACATTGCAAGGTGCCTAATTAGGTGCTGTGGAGCCAAGCATATGCATCCCTCCTAGAGGGAAGTGTCAGGTCTAAAGTGGCCTGACAAAGTAAGGTGCCAGTTGAGCAACTTGACTGCCCCTTCCCCCCTCTCCCAGGTTCACATATATGTGAGAATTTTTACCAAAGTGATAAAGTAAATGTAGAGGAGCTTAAGTCTAGATCCACTACTATCACCACCAGGGAAACCCTGGCAGTCGCATCATGGAAACAAGCATTGGTGTGTCACCATTTGCATTAAAGATAGCTGATGCCAGTCTCTTGTCTTGCTGGCAGCAAGTGCCATGCAGACGATCAGTGCAGACTTCTGTGCCCAGTTCTTGTATAGCCATGGTTCTTGACGGCTGCTGGAAGAGAAACATTGCTTTTTAGAAGAAACATCGCTCTTTAGAAGCAGAAGGGCAAGTACTAGTTAATGGGGCACTTTGGAGATCTCCTCCCTACGCAGTGCAAAATAATCCAGCACAGACACTACTTCATTGGCAGCAGATGGAGGAAACAGACAAGGAGACTTTTCAAACATTGAAATCAGAATTTGTTTAGGACCATGATGAGAGATCCTGTGAGATTCATGGTCCTTATCAGCAGAGGAGACTAGATACTGGGAGCAATGGATGAATAAACACTCTCTTCTCTCTCATGTGATCTGACTAGTACTGTAGATGCTTTAACTGTGGGTGTGACAGCGGAAGTACTTCGGCTGTTTCCTTTCTGCATCTTCCTATGTAGCTTCTTCCTACACTTTTGACTTAAATGCTATTTAATGTCATCCTTGCTGTCAGGATAGGCAGCATCTTTCACTGTGATCCAGAAGTGTTAAAAGAAAAGGACTAATAACTGTCACTGAAGCTGGCAAACTGTTGTAAAGATAGCAGTAACACTTGCTTTCACATCTGTCTTCCCTCTACAGTTAGTTTCTGGTTCTGCATGGAAGTGTCTGTGTTCCCTGTCTGCCTTGGAGAGGCTGGGCAACTGTTACAACTAATACAGGGAAGTCTATGAGATTATATGCCATATATTTAAAGAAAAAGTTACCATCTGGGACACAAGAAACAGCTGAACCTTTAAAAAAGCCGACCAGTTCTAAATGAAAGTTGAGTTATTGGTGCTACTTAGGGTAAACCAGATTTCTGTTTCTTTTCTTCCTAATATGTTATCCAGCTTAATTTATTAGTCTGTCACCTATATATGAGGGACTCCAGAGAAAAGTGCACAAAACCAGACTGTGAGATGAACTATTTAGCCAGCTGGAAGCAGCTTGTATGCTGCAGGCTGGGCATCCCTGTCTTGGAGAGTGATATATTTCATCAAAGGCTTTAAAAAAGGGACAAAAATAGATTATATCACTTTTTTTGTCAGCATCACAACCTCATTTGCACACCACTTAATTTGTCTTCCAGACCGATGTTCACCACCAGATTAACAACAGCTAGGAACCATGTATGAGGAGAAATGGGATTGGGCTAATTGGGCTAATTGAGAGAGGATTTTGGTACTGTGAGAGTGAAATGTTCAGAAAACATGAGTATAGCCTATAGAGAAATTAGTTTTCCCTTAAAATAATGAAAGATATAAGAGTTCACTGCAAGTAAATATACATTTATATACTTATTGATTCCCTTTTACCCTTGGTGCTAAACTGACTATGAGGTGTCTGTGATTCTTTTGTCGTTGTTGTTTTTTTGTTGTTGTTTTTTTGTTTGTTTTT
>NDXB01021701.1:21255-76007 GCA_002631895.1 Agapornis roseicollis | reverse complement strand
GGTTTTCATGTGCCTTAGCATGCCTTCCAGGAGAATCTGCTCCAAGATTCTGCCAGGCACAGACGTGAGACTGACTGGTCTGTAATTCCCTGGGTCACCCATTTTCCCCTTCTTGAATATATTCTGTGCACACACAAAGCAACAAAACCACAGACCTTATTTTAAATATATTGTTATAAAGCAGAAACAGGAAATAAAAGATTATAAAAATAATGACTTCTTCATATGTTTATT
Source organism: Agapornis roseicollis (assembly GCA_002631895.1). Taxonomy (NCBI): domain Eukaryota; kingdom Metazoa; phylum Chordata; class Aves; order Psittaciformes; family Psittacidae; genus Agapornis; species Agapornis roseicollis. Next base: position 75,773 of record NDXB01021701.1, on the reverse strand, counting down.
TTAAATAAATACATTAAAATCTATCTTAAAACTCCCTGGTTTAGTAACAAAAGCATCAAGGATGGGACTAAAGACTCATGGGGGATATTCTCACCCCATAAGTGAAAATCAGTGAAAACATTAGCAGAGCTCATGTGATATACCTTTCTGCCCTGAGGGTTCTGCAGCATTACCAGCTAGCTAAAATGTTCAGTGGGTGAAAGGAAAACATTCCAATGGCTGATCCAAAACAAGAAAGCAACCCTTCTTGTTCTTCTCTTAGGACATTAAAACCCAAGGAAAAGACCACAAGACTGGTTGTTTGGTTGTGTGTTTTTTTTTTTTGTTTGTTTGTTTTTTAATTGTGATGTTTTGCTTTGGTTTTGAATCACTGGAATAATATTAAAAATGTGTAAGTTTGCATTAAAGGACTAAGCAGGTTTTTTTATTGGATACCTGCTTAGCGGTNACCAAAGGAAAAAACCAAAAGACTGGTTGTTTGGTTGTGTGTTTTTTTTTTTTTGTTTGTTTGTTTTTTAATTGTGATGTTTTGCTTTGGTTTTGAATCACTGGAATAATATTAAAAATGTGTAAGTTTGCATTAAAGGACTAAGCAGGTTTTTTTATTGGATACCTGCTTAGCGGTGGCTTTCTCCTCTGCTTTTCAAGTGTCAACAAGGCAAAAAAAAAAACCTCAAAGGAAGTCTTCCAATCTTTTGACATTGTATTATAACCCCAAAAACTTGTGTGCAGAGTATCAGAGGAAAAACAGCAGCAGTGCTTAAGCCCCATGTCTGAAAAAGTAGCATCCTCCTACCAGTTGACTAGTCCAGGCACTGAAATAGCGCAATGCACATGGGCAGTCATAGACTCACTGTTCAACAAAATACACTTTTAGTGTGAAGTCTGTTCACTGTCTGGAAACATTCCTCTGATTTGTCTCTTATTTACATAGACTGAACTAAAGTAAACATCATTTTCCTTCCCTGTGACCCACATTTCATCCTAACCTTATTTTACATTTAAAAATGTGCAGTCACTTGGTGGCAAGTGTTAAGACAGTCCATAAAAGTTACTCTACCCTTCTTTGCCAATATTACTAAAACCCCACGGTGTCTAATAAACACTTACACCAGGGTAGACAAACAGATATCAAAATGTCTAGCATCTGCTCACACACATATCTATGGAAAAACGTTCTGAGCAAATAGGAGAGATTCTCAAAGTATCAGCTGTCAGATCTAGATTAAAAGAATTGTCTAGAATTACTGGCATACAGAAAGCACCTGTTCATTCAAAGGGAGAACTTCAGAGCCACTTTGCCTGGAAAAAAAACAGGGGCTGAACTTTGCTGTCATAAAATATACTGGACATTCTAATGCCTCCTGAAGCATGTTGGAGACAGCTGAAAGTTCTACTTGCATACCAGATTCTGTATTTAAAAGGGAGAAATCTTAGACTTGTAATGCTATTTTCTATCATGCTATGCACTAGTCTGTGATGCTATATTTAGACATATGCAGTTAGTGAGAGTGGGTTTTGCACTAGACTTCTCTAATGGGTATCTGTAGTAAAGTGAAGGCAAAGCAGAACTACTCTAATTATTGGCAATATCCTGTCTTACTCCTACAATAAACAACATTTACCTAAATCAAGCAACATCACCACAACACTTACTACAACCTTGCTCATACTGTATGATTTCAACTGATTGAATCTAGTCTCCTAAAACATCCTTAAATTCAGGGAAGCTCCACAGTAGCATTAACACACTCAACAAAAAGAGAACCATGGCAGTACTTTATACAGCATCATGAAAGAGGTTAGATTTGGCAACACAGAGCATTTGCAGGAATTAGTCCTCATATGTAAAACATACTCTGCAAAACTCCAGTTGTGAACAGTACCCTTTATGAAAATTGCAGTGAAAGAGGTGGAGAGCAAAACACAAACTATGCAGAAAATATAAAATAGCACCTTTGAGGAAAGCAAGAAGGTAACAGCTTTGAGAAGACATTTGCTAGGAATGGGTGCCTCACTGTAGCGTGTTGAGCTGGGTCCCTCCCAGGCCCATGCTGCTACAGTTGAAACATTCCCAGTTTCAGTTTGCATAATGGCAAACAAGAACATTCTAGGTGATTACCTCTCACCTCTGTAGCATACAACAGAAGATGGTATCTTCCAGGTAAACAGGTCCTGGACTATACAGTATTTCCTTGAAAAATACCAGCAACAAGGGAGGGTGTCTGAACTGTCTGGCTCAAACTGCTCTGGACTGAGTTGCCTGCTCCTCCCTACTGGCTACTGCAGGAATCTGTTTTACCCACTTACATGTCAAGAGGACAATAATTCCTTCGGAACAGGTAAATCCTGAGTCCACAGCATTAAACCTGTGTCCTAAACAGAAAGTCAAGTGTCTCTCCTCTGTTTGGCTTGAACTTTCATCACAGTCTCCACTTTGGTCACACTCTGGGTAAGAAAATTGCTGGAAGAAGAAAAGGTGCTTCTCGACACCATTTCAGCCTTCTGCTAACCACCATCTGGTAAGGTTGCTTTGCCTGCCATTTTGCCCCCTCACAGCTGCCAGACAACCCAGATGAATTATGTGGATAGGTTGTGAAAAGGTTTTATATTACAGTGAAAAGTTCCTTTACATTCCCAGTGCTCTAAACCCATGGTTTTTTGGAAGCTATGTACATTTTTAAAACAACTCCATTTGGAGCCTTTCCTTTATGGCTCCATTTGACTTTCCTCTATGGCTCTATGTGCTCAATGACAGCTTTCGAAATAAGAGCCTGCTGAACTCAGTGGCTGAGTTCCAGCAACAAATTAACACTACTTTTTGAGACCTGAAACAGAAAACAAACACAAAACCCCACATGCATGAAAACCAACAACCAAGGCAAGTTCTGGGCCCCTCAATTCAAGAAGGACAGGGAATTGCTTGAAAGAGTCCAGCATAGAGCCACAAAGATGATTAAGGGAGTGGAACATCTCCCTTATGAGGAGAGGCTGAGGGACCTGGGTTTCTTTAGCTTGGAGAAGAGGAGACTGAGGGGTGANAGGACAGGGAATTGCTTGAAAGAGTCCAGCATAGAGCCACAAAGATGATTAAGGGAGTGGAACATCTCCCTTATGAGGAGAGGCTGAGGGACCTGGGTTTCTTTAGCTTGGAGGAGACTGAGGGGTGACCTCATCAATGTTTACAAATACGTAAAGGGTGAGTGTCAGGATGATGGAGCCAGGTTCTTTTCAGTGATGTCCAGTGATAGGACAAGGGGCAATGGGTGTAAACTGGAGCATAGGAGGTTCTATGTAAACATCAGGAAAAGCTTCTTTACTGTGAGAGTGACAGAGCACTGGAACAGGTTGCCCGGGGGGGTTGTGGAGTCTCCTACATTGGAGACATTCAAGGCCCGCCTGGACAAGTTCCTGTGTGATGTAATTTAGGTTACCCTGCTCTCGCAGAAGGGTTGGACTGGATGAGCTTTCGAGGTCCCTTCCAACCCTTAGGATTCTGTGATTCTGTAATATTTCCAGGGAAATGTTTACAAATGCAAAGATACAAAAGAACATAAAATTATCTTACTTTTAGCAACGATTCCTATTTTTCTTTCTTTGGATTTAATTCTTAGGTCTTGGATTTAACTTCTCAATTCTTCTCTTTTAATAAGTTGATTGAACAGATGCATCAAATGCATCAGATGCATAACATGTAGCAGATGTATAACTTTACTCATTTGGAAGTTATCTACTTGCCTTCGTTATCAGCAGCAAAAGACTCGGGACCTTTCAGTTGTCCTGTGAAGACTCTTTGTCCACTCTGAAGCTTTTTATTCACTTGCAATGATCCAATTAAGACAGGAGGTGGCTTTTCAAAACTGCAGCAAGTGAAATGTAAATGCAATGTAAGAAACAAGACAACAGTGGACTATAAAATCGTTCTAAGGAAAGGTACTAGGACTTTATAACAGAGATACTAGTAACAAGGTGTTCCCTTTTTTAAAAAGAATTTGTTAAAACTAGTAGAATTTGTTAATATTGTTACTTCAAACTAAATTAACAATTCTGTGGAGCCTGCAGGCCCAGGCTAAGAAGAAAACAGACTTTTTAGGAAATTTTATTTTTCTTGAAATCAACACAAACATAAAATTGCCATCATCCTAGACTAGTTTGAGCTCTACAAATGATCTCCTATATGTACGTATGAATACTGCATTAGTGTTGTTTTGCAGGAAATCCACTTGTTTTAAAACATTGTTTCAATTTTCCAGGCTTATGAAAGAAACACAGTTTCTCCTGCACATGAATTTATAAGCCATGCTTTATACATCCCTGTAGGATGAAAAGCATTGGAGAAGTCTTGAAAGCACAAGTATTTCCCAACAGACACAAGCCCTGAACTTTAAAATTAAGCAGGGCAACCTACATGAATGGTTCTGGATCAATAGGAGATGGTAAGAAGTAAACGCTAGCAACAGCTGCAAGGACTGCAGCTAGAAACCCCCATGCTGGGAACGTGCAAGGAAAAGAACACAGTTGTTACGAGCATACAGGAGGAGGGGAGTAAGAAGACTCAATGTTATTATTATTATTCTTTTTTTCAGAAGTTAAACAAGTCAACGCTAAAACTCAAGGCTGAAGAAGACAAGCCAGCCTGCAACAACCTGGAGATCCCTGCCATGGAGAGGAGTGCCTCAGGGAGCACTGCTGTCCTGCTCCGCCTCTGCACTGCAGCTCCTCTGGTCTCCGGAAGGGTGATCCAGCTCCTAAACCAGCCAAAAGCCACAAGATTTCTTTTGCCAAGTGGTATTTTTAATACAACTGCTGAAGGCAGAGGCACAAGCCCAGTTACTTTGTCGATTCGAGTACTTTTAAGACTTCTTATCAACGTTTTTTACTCTGCCTGGTATTTGGTATTGGAGCATCTGCTATTAACAGGTTTACCAAATGCATACATAGACATAATGTGGTCGTTGCACACATGAAGCTATGAGGTCTCACATGAATCAGCTCTCAAGGAACCGGTCAGTCCATGATCATCCCCTCTGCTGCAGGGCTGCAGTGCCCAGGGAAGAGCAACAGAGAGATACAAGCAAAGTAGCTCCTTTCTACTTACTCAATTAGGATTAAACCGTTTTTAAGAAACACAAAATAATGACTAGAAAATTAAACATACGCGCTCCTGGAGAAAACCGCTAAAAATCCTTTATAGATAAAAAGTTGCGAAAGGAGTTTTCCGGGGAGGGAAGACACGGGTACCGTCCCCAGCCCAGCACTCCTTTTCCCTGTATTTCCCTCGTGTTTCTGCAAGTTTCGTAACAGGAAGGAAACATTCACCGCGGCTTTCCAATCAGCCTAGAGGGGACAGCTCGCACTGCGAGCCGCGGCTGCTCTCACCCTGCGGAGAGATGAGGAAAGCCCCGCTCAGGTCCTGCCCGCCGGCTTCGAGAAGCAAAACATGGCGGCCCCGCGGCTCTCCCCACATGCCCCACCGCTGTCCGCCCGGGACAGGCCTCTGCTCCGGCACCGCCGCGGGGCGGGAGAACACACCGCCGCCCTCCTCCCTCACACCGAGCGCAGCGCTTCCATGGCGGCGAGGCCGCAGCCCCCTCTCTCGGAGGCGGACACCCGCCGTCCTCCTCAGGGAGGAGGCAGCGCCGCCAGGGCGGGAAATGTGAGGTAGGCGCGGCTCCTCCTCCGGCGGGGCCGAGAGCATGAGGTAAATGTGCGGAAGGAGAGGTTAAGTTCCAAAGTTACGTGTGTAAAGTTCAAAGGGGTTTTTTGTTTGTTTGATTGGGGTTGTGTCTCATAGAACTGGTCGGAAGGGACCTTCGAAGGTCATCCAGTCTTAGCCCCCTACATCTGTAACTATATCAGGTTGCTCAGAACCACCTCCAGAATGGGTATCCACCACCTCTCTGGGAAACTTGCTCCAGTATTTTAACACCCTCATTATATAGCACTTTTTTCTCTCACATCCAGCCTAAATCTCCCCTCTTTCAGTTTAAAACCATTACCCCTCAATCCGACCGCAACAGGCCCTGCTAAAATGTATCTCCCTATCTTCCTTGTAGGTCCCTTTTAGGTACTGGAAAGCTGGTGGGAGGTCTTCGCAGAGCCTTCTCCAGGAATTTATGCTTACAGCAAGCTGCATTTCTCCACGTGAGTTATTGCTATAAGGAAGGCTCATTCAGCATCCAAGTGATCGTAACACAAAGCTTCAGGTAAGGGATAATAATAATAAATAATCACACCACAACTGAGTATTGCCAACTTCAACTTTAATAATGGAACCATCACATTTTATTTTTTTTTTTACCATTTCAGTAATAACTTTAAGGGGAATAAAAATTTCCCTACAAAAATAAAACTAAGCTCGTCAAAATCATAAATAGTTTAAATGTTTGTTTTTAAAGACATAAATTTTAATGTTTCCCCTGCATTCTCCCCCACCCCAGCACTTAATCATTCTGGTACCATCCATATAACGAAACAAAAACTGTTTGCAACAAAAGCTTTGACTGTTCAATTTGATACTCAACTTAAAGAGAAAAACTGACTAGGCCTGACCGCTTCTTTTAAATTAAAGCTGTTGTAACTGCCATTGCATAATAATAATTAAAAAATAATAACCCCCCCCCCCACATCTCACAATCACTAACTGTGGACTAAGACAAAATTGAAGTTTATTTTGGTCCCCCACCCCCACCCCTTCACCCCAAATCAAGACTGATAGTGCATACAACACTGAGGTTTTTGGCTAAAGTAAATGCAGGTGCGCCTACTTAAAGAGACTGATAGTTTAGTTCAAGTAAAACCAAAATTCACATATTTTTATATTCCACTTTTAAACTCAAACAGTGTTTAAATATGAGCAAAAAATGGTTCAATGTTGACAGCAAATATCTAATGATTACACAGTTATGGGCAGATAACATAAATTAAGCAGATGTTAACAGAAGACCCACCAACATGCTGCTGCCTTCACAGAAAAACATTGTAACAAGACATAAAAGCATTCCCTGAACCATTATAAAGTGTCTCACTTGAGGATAATGTTACTAACTCACACATGCACTACAATGTTACATGTGAAATTGAAAAACAAACAAGATATGCCTTATATATACTTCATAGTTAGTCCTATTCTTAATTTATCTTAACACTTTAAAACATTTATGATTGTCTCGTTAAGCTTGAAAATTCTTTTTACCAAAAAACACCTGTGAAGAGTTTAACAAAGTCCTACTAAGGAAAGGAAACAAAGGCACAATAACATCAAACTAAAGGGAAGAACAGAAGCATCTTGGAGTTTCACACAGTATCCATTAGATGTCACCAGAGTTTTAACAATTCCTTGGGAATTTAAAACGAACACCCTAAGGGTGGAGGGAAAAAAGATCCCACCACCTTCTGCTGCTCTTAAATCATTATCACCTCCCCCCACCCCCACATAACTCATTTCCTCTCTGGCATTAATAATGTCTAAAGTATCAGTTACTCAAATCTGCCTCATGCTTCTATTGCACACCCACTTCTTTGGTTTCTTTTGAACGTGCTTTTTAAGATAAATAACTCTGAAAGAACAACAATTATATTTACAGTAAAGTAAAAAGATTTCTTGCTACATCTTTCCTACTTTAAAATCAAGTAAATCAGCAGTCTGAAGAATTTGGTAATCACTTTTTCAATTAAGAATTTAAAACCCATAAGGAAAAAAAACCCTTCTGAATTACTAAAAGCAAGTTACAGAGCTCAGTCACCAACAAAACCAATAAATGTCAATTTTCTGCTAAGCTGGAAACCTGAATGAGAAATTCTACTTTCTTTGCCTGACTGAGCCTTTAACAAAGAAACAGAGAAAGCTATTTTTGTCTTTCAGATATGATAATGCATAATTATCCATCCTAAAAATGGATCACTGAGCCAGAGGAAATACCTGACTTACAGTAAAGACCAAATGCATCTGTAGTTATAGCTTATGTCCAAACACTTGCTAGGTGGGTATTTTTCACAGAGTTGAGATATTGACCACTTTTCAGAATTCAAGCAAGCAGGTTTTTAGCTTTGCTGCACTTTTCAAACCCATACTATGAACTTACGGAACCACCTTCTCCAATAATGACTTGTATGTGCAGCTCTATTTCCATTCTTATTTCGCTTTTGCCTCTCATTCCTTCCCATTATTTCTATTATCTTTATTTCTTTTCCAGTGTGGATTTATGCAGTTAAAAAAAAAAAAAAAACCCAACAAAAAAAAAACCACAACATAAAACTTATTCACAATATTATAACATCCTAAAACTTTAATCTTGTAGAATTACTATTTTAACTTTCCTCTGTGTAAATACTACTTCCATTTAAAACCAGTCCTCCTCTACCAGCTGTTAGTTATACTCTTTCAACTCTTACCTTCATTTCAACTTTCTCTTTACCTTCTCCAGAAAGACCATTTTAAAGCCTTCCACAAATTTCACAGAACAAACCACAGGATCTCATAGGCCATCCATCTATAACAGTTCTCTCACAAATTATACAGTAACTATTTGAGAACAGAAAGGTAGTGCAAATCAATTTCATCTCAAAAGATAGTGCTTCAACTAATTCTTGCCCAGTTTAATTCATTTTTATGTTAACCCATCAATTTGCACATCCTTACTTGTAAAGCTACTATTAAAGCAAAGAAGAAATAAAAAAAAAAATTGAATCTTATTTCATAGCATCCTAGAAAATTGATTACAGTTTCACAGCTTGCACCAAGATAACTTGGAAAACTCTCTAGGCACACAAAGGGCTGCAAACTGATGTACAAACATGCAGAATCCCTTACTTGTGGGTGCAAGATGTAAAGTGACCTGGCTTACGGAACTAAGTCTATAGCAAAATTCAGGTACCCTGGCATCACAAAACAGTCTTCCCAATAAAGAAAACTACTCTCTGCTGCTCTTTATAGGTGGGGTTTGGCATGCTATATTGACATTTGGTAGCGTGCATTTTTCCTGAGTGTCTTTTGGCCCCCTTTTAACCAGGTTTCCACACGCCACCAAGGGCTTCTTCAAGTTTGTCCCTGTAAGCTCCGTAACGCTTCTTTAAGATTTGCAGTTGTTCATTTTCCTCTTTGTCCAGTATACGCAAGAAGTTTTGCAGTTCAGGAATAGTAAAAGCTTCCCACTGGAAAGAGAAAAAGGGGAAAGGATGCGTGAGCTGCACAGAAGATATACAAACAGTTTATATATACAGTATTTTTAAGCAAAATCACAGACACTCAAGACAATTTCAAACTGGGCCAGTATTGGGCACCCTCCTTCCAAATCTTAGGGACTGGGAAACATTTTACTGTCTTAAACTGTGTTTTGTTCTGCAAGTAACAGTGGGTCAGTCTAACCACAAAGTAAATATAACAAGAAAAAAAAACAAAAAATTCTGCTTCTAAAAAAATGGACCTTCCTGTCAGCACAGATCAAGAAGGAGCCCACTCATCCATGATGTTAAACACACAGAAACAGCATGAGTGTTAACATACCATGACTTCTCCAGTTTCATGCTCATGTAAAACAAAACTAAGCATTTCTGTTTTGGGGCCTGCCACCAAACGCAGATAGAGGGGATGTTCCCAGTCTGACAGCTTGCATGTATAAACTGCAGAAGAAAATCACAATTATCATCTTCATTTATGGTTTTTCAAACACTTTGAATGATTAATGCTAGAAAATCTCAGAGATATGTGTAGCCACAAAATTTACACAGTCTACATACTGGTTTTGAGGAAATGAGTTTTAGGGAGGAGCTGAGCGGGTGACGGATGGCAACACTACGTTCACATAGGAATGAAATGGCCTCTAGTCAACACAGTTCACCATGTGAATACATGCAGGGGAAAAACACAAGAAAAAAAACCCCGCAACACAGATTGGTTGATCTAACTAAGCTCTTAAAACATCAGAGCTGTGACATCTGATACCTTTTCCACTTAAAAATCTCTTACACAAAATCTAAAAGACAACGCCGCCTGCCTGACATGGTTGGTGTAACTGACAGCCAGAAACATCTGAACTCTCAAAACTGCTCTCAGTGTCCATGGAAGAAGGTGGATTCTATATGCAAGCACACAAGGCTGGCAAAATATGCTTTTCACTAAAAATACCTCTTGTATCTTCTGCTATTTCCAAACACAATATACAAGAAACTAACAGCAGGCAGCGCACTGGGAGACCCATATGTGCCAACTGACACACACAAACACAATGGGCATGCCCATGATGCTCGCCACCTCAAGAGCTGTCTGGTAGTGCAAGGACTTCAGGTATCCCAGACACCAAGGTTTCCCTGATTGTTAAAAGCCTGTCCTGGAACTTGGTCTCACAAAGCTGCAGTCTATCAGGCCAGCTAAAACGGAGAGCCTGATAACAGCGCATATCAAATAAAAATCTAATGGACTGCAAAGCACAGGAGATCCCTGTGCATGGCTTAGTAGGATACTTTGTCCTTTGTGAATTACCCTGAAATATCCCCAGATGATTTACTCTCTTACACTTGCTGCCTTTTATAAGGTAAAAAAGTTCTTCCACCCTGCTTGATTCAAGTATTCCTGTGGCAGCGCTCCCTCCCCAAACCCCTTCACTACCAAAATGCCACAAGCCTAACTGATACCTTGGTCTTCCTTGTGGCAGCGTTTATAAAGTGCAAACTTCGCAGGGTTGTCAGCCACAGAAAACTTTTTGAGCAAGGCCTCGATAACTTCACGAACAGTGTTGGTGCTGCTGATGTGAAGGGTATTCACGCAGCCCTCCGGCAAGTAAAAAGCAGTTTCCTTATTGCTGTGAGGACATCTGCCCTGGCTCTGGGAAGACTGCACAGTGATTGGTCTGCATAGTTCCATCTGAACTTTGATGAAGCCAGTGTAAATCCCATTTGCATTCTGCAACAGGAGGAAAGTACTGAACTGTTAAAATTAGTAATGACTAATTGCAGCCTATTAGTGGAGTAGACAGATTAAAATGGTTATAGCAAACACAAATGCCACTGTAACACATGACATCTTGTAGGAAATTTATTGTTTCAGTAGTTCAGACATTCATTCTTTCTGGTATACTTGCTATTTTTTTTTTTTTCCTTAATAATAACTACTGAGTTCCAAGAGTATTAGGATCTCATTAAGCAAAACATACTACAAACAAGTGATGCTTTCATATTAGAAAAGAACTATGAAGTGAAAAAGACCACTGTCATGCATCTTTAACAACAGATTTTATACAGAAACACAGAAATTATTTCCCACATTTCAGCTGTGCTTGTCAAATTAGTCTAAGGCTTTTTGATGCTCAAATTGCATTGGAATTAACGAAGAACCAGAATAGATCCCAATCTAATCAACATTTCAAATTCTTTATTCCAGTTGCTTCTGAAAGACAAAACAAAACAGATCAAAACTTACTGAGCTAGAAAACTTCAGGCAATCTAGTTTCAGGCACAGCAAGTCCTGACCCCCACTCAAAACAAGTAATAAAAATCCTAGTATGTAGTCACACTTACATGGCTTACGATACAATGGAATTTCAACATTTCCATATACTATACACCCAGAGGAGGATGTAACGTATTTGGGCAAGGCAGTGACTGCTTGCTGGGCAGAGATGTGTTTTATTAGTATGGTCTGCACTGACCCTTAGAAGTAGCCCACAGTCCTCAGCAGTAAGAAGTCTGTACAGATTCCACTGTGTATTATCTGTGTTCTAGGGGAGGGGGGAAGGAAGTCTCCTCAAGCTGAAAACTTGAGGAAAATTAAGTTTCCTAGAATAAATATTTATATTTGTTAACTGTTCTCATTGGTTGAGTGTCTTCATCAGAGAGATACCTGACAAAAAATTTACCTATACCAACAAGACAAACGTATCTTCACGTTTACCAGTGGAAGATTTTCATCTGACAAATTTACATCTTAGTGTCTCTCCAAGTTTATCTTAAACAACTTTCAAGTGGTATATACATTTGTTTCTACTACAGTTTGTTTCAACCCCTGTAAAAGAGTCACAGGGATAAAAACATTCCAGATGTGGTATCCAGATCTAAGAAAGAGCCTTTTACAAAGGCATTAAAGCAGAGTTTCATGTGTAAGATACTGAGAATAAAATAATTCACTACACATTCAATTGCTCCTATTAAAAATTACAGGAATTCTATTCAAAACTTACCAAGGTCATCTTTAATTTATCAGTGACAGATGAATTGTAGCTTTGTATCTTCTCTTTAACTTCTTCTTTACTGAGATAAGCATGAGGTTCTCTCTCCTTCTGAACATCCTTCAAATTACAACAACAGAGATAGCATTTTAGGAAACAAAATAAAACCCAGTTCATACTTTGGATATGAGCATTCTTAGTCCAAATAGTGATTATTCCACAGAGGGTCCACATACAGTAATTAGCGGTGCAGCAATAGAAAGGATTAACATGTTAGGCAAATCAAAGAGAAAGAACACTTGGACTGAATGGAGATGGTAAAATCAACACACACGAAGGCACTTGTGCCCCTTTTCTGACAACTATTTTCATTCAAATGTTTATAAACAGTATATAAAACAGTTCATCTAATTCATGGCTTGATTTGTCCCTGTAAATTCTGTACAGTATTGTTAGGCATACAGTTGCAGTTTTCAGGAAACACTACTTAGGGCACAAATGGGTATTCCTAAACAAATGAAGAATACATAACAAAACAGCAGCACCTACTAACAAGAAACACCAACAACCCCCACACATGCCAACAACATAACAGCATCCCTGCATTCCAATGTGACAGCAGGTTATGCACAGGGTCACCAACTACTACTTGAACCATCATGAGTAACCCTCTAGCTGTATCTTGTTACATGAAATTTGTGGGTTTTCCACAGGGAAGGCCCTATTCAATTTTTCAACTGCTGCTTTTATGAGGTTGCTACAGATCTTACATGCAGCAGTAAAACCCATCCCTGGAGTTGGATTTTATCCAAACAAACATTTGTTCCCAATCCGTATTCCTGCAGCAAACTAGTGTTATAAATATACCCTTAGTTTCTATCACTAGTATAAATGCCATATATAGTATGAAAGAGTTTCAGCTCTCAGCTTTAATGATTTAAGACTTCACTCTGAAAGGGAAAGCTTTGAAGAAGCTCAAAGCTTTTGGGGCACATCTGAACACTGGAATATAGATCCACTGTATGGACAAACTGTCAAGAAACAGTTTATCCAACCTGTCCTCACAAGCACATCCCAGCGGAGCTTATCCTAAGAAAGGACTTCCCTGACTTCAGTGGCCAGCCTTGTGTCACAGTCTTTTGGACACCACTCAGCACACACCTCGCAGGCGCTTCAGTTTGCCAGAAACAACCCCAAAGGTGAGCACACCTGGTGTGGAACTGCAAGTTTCCATTTGCCAGAAACAATCCACAGAACTTTTCCTGTCTCCTAATTTAAAACCAGCTAGTTTTAGCTCTCTTGGGCTTAGTTTTTAGTCTTGCTTTTCCTATATGGTATTTCACTACATGACACACTGGAGCAGACCTTTTTTCCCAGTAACTATAAAAAGAAAGATGCGGACTGAACAGGAAGCCAGAAATGTGGAATTCTGATCTAGGCTCAGATATTGATATCCTGTGTAACACAGAGAACATACCTTTATTTCACAGATGAGGAAACTGAGGCAAGAAGGAACACCATTAAAATACAACCCTCCCCATTAGTTCCCCAAGCAGAGCTCTAAGGTTGTGTAGCATCTTGCACAGCTGCCAGACTCCACCTAGTCTTACTACAAAACACCAAATTACTACATGTTTTCAGAATTCAAGTCTATTCTCACTAGAGAAACTGAGCATTCTTGTCCTTCTGGATTTTTTCTCTCCTCACCCAAAGTATCATAATAATGGCAGATACAGCTTCCTTTAAACCACTCACTTCATCTCCACAGAGGCTCTTACGGCTTTGTGGTGTTCTGTTCAGGGGCACATGAGTAATTATAAAACAAAGCAGGCATAGAAAAAAAAAATCTAGATAGCTTTCTTTCTTTTTCCTCTGAAATTTAAGTAAATGTTATTGCTGTTTTCATGCTTAAAATACCAAAACCAATGACCCATAGTCAGAGTCTGGAAACATGGGCACTGTAACGCCAGTCAGATGTCAGTCAGTCAAACTGATGACTTCAAATAATGTGGGAGGTGGCCAAGACAATCTCAGCAGTGGATACTGAAGGGATATGGGACAGTCTGTGGGCCTCTGGCCATCAACGTCTGACAGAATATTTGCCGTCTACATGAGTGATTTCAAGAATCCAAGCTTTAACTTGGTATGTTCCTTGCCTGCATAGCTGCAGACAAGCCCCTACACATGGATACCAGCCAAGACTCAGCTCTCCAAGAGACAAGCATGTTGTGGAGCTCATACCTCTCCAATCTACTAACACCGCTGATACTGAACTTCCAATGACGGACACAGTTTTAATATTTATCATAATTCCATTGCTGATTATTCAAAGCAGGAACCTCTCATCTGCCCAGCTGGAGCCTACTGTCACCATGATTACTGAAGTCACCCACAACACTCATTATCATCAAGAAAAAACACTAACCAGAAAAGAGGAAAACACTCGCCACCTTTCCTATATTCAAACCTCAACCTTTGGTAAAACCAAACAAACCCAACACCCACACAGTTCACATTAACTTCTGTGAACCTTAAGAGGTTTTATTTTGCAAAAAGGACTTTTAGTAACTGTAGATGGCAGAAAGAACTCATTGCCTTTAACTGGGGGGAGGGGGGGAGGAGGAGAGTATGCATGTGAGAGTGCAAAGAACAAATAACTTTCTCCTGTTTTCATACACATTTCTGTTCTCCCAAGAAAATACATTTTTCTAGCAAAGTGATAGAAACTTGGTCAGGTTGGCCAAATGTTCATGCAAGAGCAGGCTTAAGGGTGCTGGAACTGATGGCAACAATGAGAAAAAGGGGTGGCTGCACAAGTTGGCAGTAAGCCTGGTAGCAGCTTCACCAGGCCAGTGATGAAGGGCACAGGGAAACAACTAGTGTTCAGAGTTATGCCAGTCTTCTCAGAGGTGGCTCTGGTACAGAGCTGTAGGTCACTGTAGATCACCAGGGGACCTGCCATTCCCTCAGCTGAGTTAGACATGATTCCCTATGTGAACATACCACTGGAATTTCCACCTTCTTGCACTGGCTCTAGAGGCTGAGCAATTTTGTCATAGTTTAATTAAGCACATAGAAAACATAGAGCCCTGTTTACACAAAAGCCAAGACAGACTTCTGTAGCACACTGCAAACAAATGCAGCTACCGTTCATTTTCTAAGCAACCAAATATCTGTCTCAACTAAGTAACAGCATGTAGATTATGCAAGATTATGAACGGAATACAAAAAAAGGACTAAAGGATTAAAACTTTGAAGAACAGACCCAATTCCATTCAAGAAATGGACTGAGGAAAAGACAGAATCTTTGTGTACTTCAATCATCATTTTCACTCCAGTCCACCATCCTTGACCAGGAAGACCACGGACAGTGAACAATGGAAGATCTGTCACAGGAAAGGAAAAACGACTCTGTGCTGCTGAAAAACTAACCCTGAGATCTTAATGAACTGATCTGGAGACACCCTCCTGCTCCCAGACAAAAGCTCTAAACACTCCAACTGCACACACACATTACTTCAACCAAGCAAACAAAAACTCGCCAGCTAGACACCAGTGCCTATAGAAAAATCACACTGCTGTCACACAGAGTGCAGAGACAGTAAATCTCACATGACTGCTGTCAGGAGAAAGCCAACAAAGGAATACCTTCCCGAGTTTATTATGAACAAGAGAGCCTCAGCCCACTCTGATTCACTGGGTACATTTTTCTACAGCTAAACCTTTAGAAGACCTTGAGTCATCCAATATAACAGCAGAGTAATTATTTCCACAATATGCTTCTATCCTGTTGCTCTTGAAATGGCCACCAAGTGGCTGAAGCCAGACCTGCTCAGAGTGGGACTATTGGGAAAGCAACTGCCCTCAGTTGTTTTAAACAAAGGAGCAAGGGCATTTGGGAGGTGAGATTTGGATGTTACAGCCAAGTACATCTATCATCGGTTCTTGTGACTGCTCTGCGTGGCCTAGTGAGAGGGGAAGCACTCCATGTCACCGACTGGCTCACTCAGCCCAAGGTCAAAAGCTGCTTTTTCCACTGTGGCCTTCCTGTGCCCCCCAGTTGTGCTCTGCAACCCCTGGCAGAGCTCCGGGGAGACATTGCACTGCTAGGCATGAAGGGTGGCATGCTCCACCAGCCAAGTCATCTCTATTTGATTCAGAGGCAGCTGACTCATCTCCAACTCCCTACAGAACACCCAGCATGCATGCCTCACAAAATTCATATGCTGGGAATTGTGAAACCGCCTTTCTGCAAAAGTAGGCCTGGTGATGAGTTTCCTAACTACAGATCCTTGCATATGTCACAGCAGCAGAATGAAGTGCAGTCAGCAGAGCGGTTCATGCTGTGTCTTCTGTCAGCCATAACTTAGATGTTGCTGAGCTGAACAGTGGCACTCCTGGGTGCTAGTATTCAAAAAAGGAATTTTTTCCATAAAACAATGTACAAACATTTCAATGTTATTTTCACCAAAACCAATCAAACTTGAGTTTGACTCCTCCATCACTCAGCCAAATGACACTCTCAGAAATGGCTGCCCCTTCCTCTTCCCAACCCAATTAATGCTTAAAAATGTTCATCAGAGCTCCTGGTCTCCTTCCACCCCCTGCTTCTCATGTTTTCTTCAACTTCCTCAGCCCAGCACAGATGTGAAATATAAAAACTAATCTCAAGGAGACAGCTGAATACATGAGAATCCATACAGATAATGTATCTTGGTCCAAAACACTGCTTCTGCTCTGAGCTATTAACTTCTATGAAAATGATGCTGTCCTTCCCACACTTATAGCACACACAATTGGTGGCCATTTGCATCAAAGCCATTCCTCAGGTCAACCAAAGCAGTCTCAAATGAAATTCCTAAGCAACAGCTGCTGCTGAGAGGGAAATGAGGCAAGTGCTTTCATTTTCCCAAGGGGAATAGCTGGTATTTCATTAGAGCTCATGATGCAATGCCTCTTCACAGTTGAGCATCCCCTTAACAAAAAAGGTAAAAATGTTTTTTTTTCTTTATCACCTCCATGCACATCTCATTTATTGTATTGCAGATGTCTGCAGAAACAGCACTCCCTTTGTAACATTTATGTTCGGTATAAGGCCCCCCACAGACGAGCGCAGCAGGAATCCTCAAGGAAGACAATTAAAACTGCACAGATTACAATTAACTGCAAATCAAGTTGTGGTGCCCGAGAAGAATCTCATCACATCAGGGACTTTAATAAACTGCAAGGCTTGTAGTTACTGCCAAACCCTAGCCCTGCATGCAGCTAAACTCAACAGCTAGCAAGCTGCCATGGGATGAGGCTGAGAAGAGGTTCTATAAAGGAAAAAAAAACCCACAAAACCCTGAAGCCAGGATCCTCGCTCTGAGACAGATGCATGGGTTCCCTAAGTGGGGAAAGGCCTCTATGAAAGGTTACAGAAAGTTTCTCTCTTCTGTCCAACCTCCTGTCCAATCTAGAAATTCACATCTCTTAAGGAGTGGGAAACCAAGCTCCTCTTAACATTTTGGCTTCACAGACAATGGAAAATATAATGGATGAAACGTTAACCTACCCCAGGAACATATTAAAACATGTTCACAAGAAATAAGAAAACAAGAATCAAAGACCTGTGGGAGCTCAAGTAAAGTTTTAAACTATGTCTGTCTCTATTCCCTGCCCTCACATTTCATATTAATCTCACACATAGAGTGAACACTGATTCAGTCAGATGAATCAAGATGTCCTGATCTTACTGTGATCTTACTACTGATCTTACTAAATTGTGGCCAGGAATAATTCCTGAAGTAAAGCACCAAGTCTTTGACAAATGAGAAATGCAGCCTAATCTACATTAAAAAGGTTTGGTTATAATAATTGCAACTCATGCATCCTACTTATCATGCTTGCATTAAAGAAAGGATTTAACAGTGCTAGCATACAACAAAGAAACCCAGCAGAGAATACAGGAAGGAAAATAGAGAAAGAAATTTCTGATGTCAGTTGTCGCTACTTCTACAAGCAAGAACACTATTTCCTACAGCCTGTGAGAACTCCCACAGGAAAGAAAGAAAGAAATTGAAACCCTGCAATTAAATCGTTTCAAAACAAACATCTTGCTTCTCCCTCATCCTAACTCTCATGGGAGCACAGCAGCCTTGCCAGCAGCTTCTTCTTTCACCCCGGGGCAAGCCTACACCCAGATGTGATCTTCCTTTATTTGAAAGCCTGGCAATCACCAGGTAGAGCTAGTGGCCACATCCACCCACAGTCAGTCAGAGACACTGGAAGGGTATGGAGAAGACTAAACGAGGGCAGGGTGCCTGGGGAGGAGTACTGGCATCCAAGCATTTCATCATCCTACAGAGCTGCACCTTGAAATTTCTGTGTCCTCCTGAATGGGGCAAGGTTGCTCTCTGGGTCAGAGGAATTCTTCTGATAGGACGGATGTAGGCAGAATTCCCTTTGTGCACCCTGCATGATGCAGTTCCCACCCCTGTCAGTGGCACACAGGGCAAGGAAGCAGGCTCTCCTTTAGAAAAAGATCCTATTTTTCTAAATGGGTTTGGCTGACCTGCGTTAAGTGATCACCCTGACAGTCAGAGCGAGTCTAACTGGCTTGAGGAACAGCCTGCACCATGCCTTCCTGAGGCAGCAAGAGGAGCGGTGCCTTCCCACGTTAGGTGTATGATGCATCCAGCCTTGTGTTCTGCCTCCAACAGCAGCAAAAATAAAGGCTATTTCCAGCAAGTACATGAGCCTTTTCTGCACCCTCTCTGCTGGCATCCACAAGTGTTCTAGCAGGAATTCAGAGGGCACCTCCCTTCCAAGTGTTCAGTGTCCATTTATGGACCTGGTGTCTATGCAGGCACATAAACCCTTTAAAGCCTGCCCATGCTGCCTGTCTCTGCACCTCCTGCAGCAGCAAGTCCCAGAAATTCGTGTCTGCGGTGTGAAGAAGTGCCACCTGCTTTAAGCTGATCTTCTATTAAGACAGAAGATGAGTTCTGTTAGATACACTGATATGTATACACTAACATGGCAGGACCCAGTGAGCTTGAGTTTCACATTCAG
This sequence comes from Agapornis roseicollis, assembly GCA_002631895.1. Taxonomy (NCBI): domain Eukaryota; kingdom Metazoa; phylum Chordata; class Aves; order Psittaciformes; family Psittacidae; genus Agapornis; species Agapornis roseicollis. The sequence continues at coordinate 56,559 of NDXB01021701.1, read as the reverse complement.
CTTGTGCATCACCTTTCTGAGTTTGTAAACCATAATAACACCCCAGTTTTCTTCTCCACAGTCTTCTCCTTAGTCTTTCCCAAGGCAGCCGCTCCATCCACTCAATCATTTTAGCAAGGGGCAACTGCAATAAGCCCTTCTCCAGAAGTGGTGATGGGAGCTGGGTGCAGACCCCACAACAGAGGTGCAAAACTTAGATGCTCTTTGCTTATCTGTTTGTATACTACAGGTCTATGAAAACTCTTTACCTAAGATGCCCACAGTGCAACAGGGTCTCTCTTCCAGGGCACTTCCATATGTGCTTAAAGAAATCCCTGTGAAATTACCACAGCTTATAACTGTAGTATGATTTTACAAGGTACAGGGATGCCAGTTAGTAAGTAAATACTTGTTGCTTTCAAACTATTTGCAAGTTTTTTCCAAATACCAACACACCACTTGGCACACTATCAAAAGCACTAAATGACAAAGGGTAAAGCAAAGCATTATGGCTCCTGTCTGACCTCTCTGATGTAAACACTCAGCTGTTTGTATGGTGAATACTTTTAAGCAGCAGAGAAACAAAACAAGAACTCGAACTTCCCCTTATTCCTTTTAATATATTATTTTCCTTCAAACAGAGGCAACAGAAACACAGTTATTATTCAGGTGCTATGAAAGGAAGGCTAGAAAAAGGAATCTGTTTCTTGGTGACATAAACAGTGCTTAAGAAGCAGTGCTCAAGTTTATCATGACATCACCTCTGAAAACCCTTAGTTACAAACCCTGTCATACCCTATATGGCTGTACTTTTAACTACTGGCACACAACCCAGTTTTAAAAAGCCAGTCATCTGTTTAAAGTGAGAACCAACTGTATCAAGAATAGTATCAGAGGCATGGCTTTTAGACTCTGTCCCCAAAGACACAGCAGGTTTTATGCAGATTTGTACTTCTCCCCCCCCCATTATAGCATATTATTGAAACAATACATTACACGACTGAAGTAACATTTCACAGCTATTTCAATTTTGCAAATTTCAGTAAAACTAGATGTATGAAACACCACAAATAGTCAAAAAACTCCTTCAGGTCTCCCCTCCAGAAAGCATGTGAGTTTTCACTGCTGGCTATTTAATTAGTTAAGGGGTTTAATGAAGTAAAATGGATTGCCAGCCTCTTTGTGACCTGCGGCTTTTAGCAGACAGCTAGGAAACAAGCTTACACAAGATATCCTATGGAAACCTAATTAGTTTATCTTGAAAAGAAGGTTAAGTTTGGTCTGGAACCTGAGCTATTAACACAGTTAGCAATCAGACAATTAAGTAATATTAGGACCATGGGTCATTCCACCACAGCATTTGCACGTGACCCTGCAATGCAAGACTCCAATGTTCTCCACCTAACAAGAGGCAGGAAGAGGATGTCTGCAGCAACAACCCCCCCGGTCTTCAAATGCAGCTATCTGCATTTTACATTAAAACTGGTACTGGAAATCAACTAGCCATTCCTTGGGAAGCACAGTGCAGGAAGAGCCAGCATCATGCCAGGCCAAGGTGTGCAGCCTTCTTGTGGTTACTGCCAGTGCTTCCCAAGTCTGAGGCAAGCTCAGCCATGGGCATTGGCCCAGCAGAAGTCGGATGATGTGCCAGCTTTCACCCTGTGTGTCAAACACCATTTTATCTAAAGAGCAACATTCCCTTTCCCTGCTGGGTTGGGTAGTTCAGAGATTGTGTCATCAAACTGGTTTTTAAGCCTGCCTGAATCGAGAAAAGTCAACAACTTCCTAACCAGGCCCAGCTTCGGGGCTGTGACTGACACAAATTGGTCCCGTCNAGATTGTGTCATCAAACTGGTTTTTAAGCCTGCCTGAATCGAGAAAAGTCAACAACTTCCTAACCAGGCCCAGCTTCGGGGCTGTGACTGACACAAATGGTCATGGTCCCACTAACCAAGTCATTTTTGTTTGGATTTGGTTTACGTGAAAGGAAAAGGAAAAAAACAGACTTCTTAAAAATTGCACAGCAACAGGTCTCATCTAGGAAACATCACGCAATGCACTGGGCTCTTCAGGTATAGCACATCCCTGACAGTTTTTCCCTTATCATGGACAATACAATGAAAACAATGCTGTTCAAAAAGATGCACAGTCTTCTTTAAGCAAATACTGCTTATGGGGAGAAGTTCCTTGTTTGAGGAAGATACAGTTCCCTAAAGAACTCAAGAAGTTACTGCTACTGTCTCTCTCTTGGTCAACCTGCCACTGATCTCGTATTTGAAATTTTCCTGAAGGAAAAGCACCCTCCTTTACCACAGATGCATTCAAAACCCCACAAAACTATTTTAAAACATATTTAAAATTACTAAACCCCCTGAAGTACAACCATCTATTTTTCAAATAGAATCGGCATTTTAAAGACCTCAAAAGCCCATAACAATGATCTTAGGGGGGAAAGAGGTGTTAGTAGTTGTTGGTATCTTTAATAAAAAGTACACATCCTCTAAGCCAAAGAATCTGAAGTATCATCTTAATATGTTGAATATGATCACAATAAAACTGCTATGAGCATCTACAGGCAACTTCTGTAACCGTTGCTTTACATAAATGCACATCAAATGGCAACAGCTATGTAAAGCCTAATGAAGTCTGCAGTGAATGCAGGTCTGCTTCAACAGGGCAAGCTAGGTTTTCATGAAATAAACTTGTATGAAGTATTTCTACCCCAACACAGCCTCTCTCATTGCACTTTGTATAATTAACACTTTACACAACTCCCACAGAAATATTATAAAAGGCACCTGCCTCCAAGGGGCATCGAGGTATTTGAATTAGATGTTTCACACAGTGCAGGCAACAGGAGGAACCCCTGCAGTCTAGCCTGCATGAAGGTTTTCTTTCTTCTTTTACACTCCAGAAAGTTTCTATCACTTGCCATGTTTCATTAACAGCCAACACACTAATGACTGCACCCTACTGTACAGTCTTTACATTAACATGTCTTATTAAAAAGTAGGGTGGTATCCCAAACACATTTGTGAAGCAGCAAACTACAGCCATCCCCTTTACCAACTACTGCCAGATCCAACCTGGCAAAAATTCAGTTCATTATTTCAGGAAAGAAAACAGGAGAGGGACCAAACTGGGTGATGGTCTCAGCACCATCACCATAGAATCACAGAATAGTCAGGGTTGGAAAGAACCTCAAGATCATCTAGTTCCAACCCCCCTGCCATGGGCAGGACACCACAGTGTAAACTTACATTGACCTTAATGATAGGATTTTACTTCTTTCTTGTGTCCCCAGCCTTAAGAGGTCAAAGGCTGAAAAATAAATGCCAGAACCCTTTAGTCAATTATCACAAGGCCGCGGCAAACAGGATTTTTTTCCCACTTCTTTCCTCACCTTTGCTCAGTTTTACTGGAGTGGCAGTTTGAACTTATTGAAGCTTCAGAGCTCAGACTTGTTGTGCCAGTAAGAAGGCAAAGAGAGAAGAGGCTTGAACCAGTCTTGGATCCAGCTTTTACACATCCTAGTGACCTGAAGCTCAACCTTGGTACAGTGGTACTCAACCTTCAGATCTCTGCATTGTGAGGAACCTCACCAACTGATTCAGCAATACCATGCCTTGAATAAACTCATCAGCATGGAAATGACAACTTGCTTTCTGAGAGGTTTTAAATCCCTTGGTTTTTCTACACCCTGTTTTTATTATTCATGCATACTTAAACAAGCTACCAAGCACTTCAGCTGTGAGCAGAGTGGAACAGACAAAAGGACAATTTTCTTCTGAGCTCGTATGTCCTCTAAAAAGAAAGCAGAAACATGCTATTACCATTACAAAAATTGAAATCTGCCACCAACTTATCTCACTCAACCCTTTTTGCAGAAATACACTTGCTGCCTAGTTTCTGGATGAGTTTGTTTTCCAGAACACACACATTTATTTCTCACAAATGAATCCAGATGCCTCAAGATATCCATGTCCATGCTGGGACGATTTAAGAGATTACTGCTTTTAGCTGTATGCCTGATCATCAGCTAGATGCTACTGCTGCCTCAGAAACCAGCATCGGCAGTCAAAGTCCTCATCTGGTAAGAGACACACCACTAGGCTGCAAACACCTTCTACAAATCCAGGAAGCTCCTTTATTAATTAGGATGAACACAGTATTTTTCTCTTTTTGCAGCTGAAAAAGAACAGGATAAACAAATTGAAAACATAAGAATAGCAGAGGAAATTTGGGGCTTGATTTTATTTGTGTACACGTTAAAAATTAAGGCCACAGCTCATATAAACAACCATTAAACAACTCTGCAGCATAAGAGAACTGCAACGCACTAAACACTTCACCACACAGGTCTCAGCTAACCCAAACACTGTGCTAGCCTGGTACCATGTATAAGCACAGTTTACACCACTAACATCTTCATTGACAACATGATCCCTCCTGATCAACTCAGTTTCCTTTTCGTGACAGACAATTCTGTAGCAGGGAATCACTTCAGAATTACAGAGCAATTGTTACAATCAGACATCATGTTTCTCAATGACATCAATAAGAGTGGGGTGATACCGGTCCTATTTAGATCAATGCTGGTGGGATGCAGTAGAGAGGAGAATGGAGTAGAAGGTCATAATGGGTAGGCTTTCATGGGAGGTGTGAACGGAAGACTTTAGAACATGTGTAATGAATATCCCACTGGAAAAGCTGGATAAACAAACTTTCCTTCTGAGGAAAGGTCAGGAGAACAGCAATTAGGCTACACTGGAGAACGGGGGTTTGCTTGCTTACAACCCAATGCTATGGCCCGACTCCAAACACAAGTTATTTTGCCATGCTGGAGAGTGGCCATCAGGAAACCAGAGAAGGGGAGAAAAGATTACACGCTTTGTTCTTCAGCAGCAAATGGGAGAACGTGTTGATTTTACAACAGAAAGTTTAAAAGTCATTCCTTTTTTCTTTCCAAACAGCTATTTCCCTGCTTTTACAGGCAGGATGTTACAGGCACAAGGAAACGCTGCTGCTACTCCACCTTTCCTTATGCCCAACGTCGGCTTCAGGAAATGTAATTATGAAGCTCATGAAGGTATGAGATCTCTCAGAGCTGATACGCATTTCAGGTGGAAGGAGAAGCGAGCCCACTAAAATTTTTCATTAAATACCCCCACTCCTGTTAAAGGGAACAGGGAGAATTGGTGCACTGCAGCCTCTGGAAAAACGCTCTCAGAAGACAGGACACATTAAAAAGGCCAGGTCACCTTATGGACAAGCACGGGAGAAGGTGAAAACAATAGAATCAAAGTTTCCTCAAACATCAAATTCTGCAAAGCAAACTCACAAATTAATTGCCTTTTAATAAGAGTCCCTTAAATACTTTTGTTAATGACTCCTGAAGAATCTTGATGTTTAATTCACATTTTCAGAGAGCAAAATAAAGCAGTCTGCCATCAACTCCTTTTGACAGGGGATCAAAATGGAAGTTTGAAAAACAACAAAAATCACCCAACTGAAACATAGCATTTACCTATGCCTACAAACTGAGACTTCTAAAGTTACTAACTTACAACACTTGCATATCTTACCATGAAAGTTTACTAGCCTCAGAGGCCTGTAAGTAACAGTGCTACCCCAGAGCCAGCTCTGGGTCCAGTCTTGTTCAACTTACTCATCAATGAGCTGGATGAAGGGACAGAGTGCACCCTCAGCAAGTTTGCTGACGGTACAAAGCTGGGAAGAGTGGCTGGTACACCAGAAGGTTGTGCTGCCATTCAGCAAGACTTGGACTGGCTAGCGAGTTGGGGGAAGAACCTAACGAAACTCAAAGGCAAGCGTAGGGTCCAGTACCTAGGGAGGAATAACATCAAGTACCTGTGCAGGTTAGGGGTTGACCTGCTGGAGAACAGCTCTGCGGAAGTGGATCTGGAAGTCCTGGGATGCATCAGGAAGAATGTGGCTAGCAGGTCAAGGGAGGTTATCCTCCACCTCTACTCTGCTCATGTCTGGAGTACTCTTCGTCCAACTCCAGGCTCCCTGGTTCAAGAAAGACAAGGAACTACTGGAGAGGATTCACTGGAGGGCTGCAAAGATGATTATGGATCTAGACCATCTCTCTTCTAAGGAAAGACTAAGGAAACTCAGCTTGTTTAGCAAGGAAAAGAGACAACTTAGGGAAGATCTTATCAAATGCATACAAATATCTTAAGTGATATGTATTAACTGATGGTGTCAAGAGGATGGGGTCAGACTTTTTACAGTGATGCCCAGTGACAGGATAAGGGGCAATGTGCACAAACCAAAACACAGGAAGTTCCACTGGAATATGAGGAAAAACTTCTTTGAGGGTAGCAACACTGGAACAGGCTGCCCAGAGACGTGGAGTTTGGAAGTGGGTCCTGTGCAGTTTGCTCTAGGTGAACCTGCTTTAGCAGAAGGCTTGGACTAGATGATCTCCACCCTTCCAACCCCAACCATTCTGTAATTCTGTAAACGGAACAGACAGTTCATATCCACTCTTCCATTGAACACATATAACAAAGGGTCCACCAACAAGGCATCTCTAGCTGCAGACTTGCTCTGTGTGAAAGGACCTCAGCTTTACACCTCAACCAAACATACAATGAATTAAAAAGCATTTTTTTTTATGTTCCAAACCTGCACTTGCAATTCAGTCAGAGCACTGAAATTCAACTGCATTTCTACCAGTAGGTCCTTTGTGTAACCTGATTATAAAAGCTCTTCAGGTCAGCAAACATCACAGGTTCACATAAAAGACTTCTCTAATGCCTAGTTGCATGGTGTAGGGAGGGGGGGGAGGAACACAGTGCAGAAAAGGTATTCAGTTTTCTATTTTTTAAAAGGAATTCATTTAGAATCCAAACAATTATTTCCATCTCACTGACTTGTATTATGAATGCCAAAAGTTACAGTAGCATAATAAAGCATGTCACCTTTGCACATAAACTACAAGGCATCCCTGAGCCTAAGAAAGTTGTCTCAAGATGGCAGAGCTTTGCCCTTGATTAAGACCATTCATTAGTAAGCCCTAATAAAATGAGTTATTCATGCAGTCGTTAATTAGTTAGTAAATCTTAATGAAAAAATCAGTTTAGTTACATAGGCTCTATAAACATACCAAGGTGACACACACCTATGCCCATGTATGCGCACACAGAGCAAAGAGTTCTATAGAAAAAAANCTCAAGATGGCAGAGCTTTGCCCTTGATTAAGACCATTCATTAGTAAGCCCTAATAAAATGAGTTATTCATGCAGTCGTTAATTAGTTAGTAAATCTTAATGAAAAAATCAGTATAGTTACATAGGCTCTATAAACATACCAAGGTGACACACACCTATGCCCATGTATGCACACACAGAGCAGAGTTCTATAGAAAAAAACATAATGTGGCAACATCAAAGTGTGGAAACATGGGGACTTAAAGGGAGCTTACTACATGCTTTTAATCAAATGGTTCTTATGATGCAAAGAGGGAAGGAACCAGCCACAGCTGGATTCAGTATTATAAAATCAGCATTTCAGAAAAGCAGTCTAAATAAGCAAACTACAAAGGATGCAAGTGATCCTAAGCAAAGATTATGCTGTGGGGTGTACAGCCTGAGATGCCACCACACCTCCCAGTTTTGCTTCAGTAAGCTGCATTTTGTTTGTAATTTCTCAATCTAATACATTTTACTCATTTACATTATTGGAAAATAACAAGAGCCCCAAACATCTTACAGGCTTAACCAGACTAGGAAATACCACATTTCTAGAAGCTTAGTCCTATCCTAAGGAAAGGCACTGATCAAAACCAGCAACATCTTGTTGTTACTGGTAATATAAGGAGCACATGCTCTCCCCTCTTTGTACTCCTAAGCAGTTTTACATGGCCACATAATTATACTAGAAATGAAGCACACCTGCTTCCAGCCACCTTCCCACACAGGCACATGGCATACAGGTTGTGCAGCCCATAGCAGGACAACCATGGAGCCTGCTCTGGGACATGCCTTCCCAAGCACCCAATGTAGGGGCAGGTGCTGTGCAGACTGTGTGCCACGGTCCCCTCCTACCACTGGAGTCACAGCTCAGTGCCCCAGTACACAAAAGAAAAAGCTGGGCAAACCACATTTATACTTCCCAATAGAATTAACCCTTCTGAGCACCAGTTATGGAGCTGTGTTCCTTTCCCGCTTGGTGCATCCCTGGAGCACATCAGCCACCACTATTTGCCTTTCCTGCCCACGCAGGACACCTGCTCCCAGCTGGGTTGCAAAATGCTTTGAAGGGAACTCACATGCATGTAAACAGGCAGGTGTGATGCTGCCATGGGGCCATGCTTTTATTTTCACTAGGTCAGATGTTGCCAATAGAACAGGTAACAGAACAATTTTCACCACAGAGATATATGTATTTTAATATGTTAGTAATATATGATAGGAGATGAGCAACTGACTGCTGTAACTGGAGATACACCAGCAGCTGCTGGGTGGAAGGAGGTTCCCTGCCAGCAGGCAATGCAGCACCAGCCATTTACAGCATCTTGCCCCCTAACTGGGGGCACCAAACACACTTCTGTGTATTAGGACTGCTCACAACCTGTGCTCCTACCCCCCGGGGACCTCTTTGCAAACTGCCTCTGGTTAAGAGAGTAATTTGCCAATGCAACTGGAGATTCCTGGGAGTATTTTGCAGATCAGCTGCACAAGCAGGCTTCCAAAACCTTTTCTAAACATTACACTTGACAAGGAAACGTTATCTCTGCACCCATAACCTCAACACTCTTGTTTCAGCTTACAGTAAGTCCCATATATCTCTTCAACAGGACATTATTAGGAATGCTGAAGTTAGGACACTAGAGTTTCACACTAACTTTTCTAACATTACAAGATCTGACTGCTTCAGCTCAGAAGGAGTATTCCCACCAACAGGGCTATATCACTGCCTTTCACCACGACAGCTGTTTGCAAAATGTTGTGTGTCCAAAAAACCCACTGATATTTGCTGCCTGGATCCAAGCTGTTAAAATGACCACATGTTGCTGGTAGCTCTGGAGCAGAAAAAGCACTGAACAAACCCAGTATAGTAAGATTAAAAGATAAGAATTAACATAAGAGGAGCCAAAAGAGCACAGCGATCCTCGGTTAAACTTATGGATTGCAGAACAGAACTCTCCCCACACCCAGACAGACTTAGGAACTCCCAACATCCAGCTTGCTTATGAGAAACAAGAGCTGTCAAAACACTGCCAAGGGACACCTGGCCCCTCAAGAGACTTCTCGTTTACTTTCTCTGCAGCTGCATAATGGGAGAAGTCAGGATTTTTCAGTCCTACACTCGAACTACAAATGACAGCCAGTTCAGATTTTGCCATGTAGTTTTAAGATGAGGTATAATCTAGGATTCCTTAATTCCATGCCTTGGAAGTGAAGTGTTGACCAAGTAGAGACCGTAAGCTTTACTATGAACTTGAACACAACCATTAAGTAATGGATTTAAGTACATTTAATTGGAAATAAGGCCATGTAAAGGTATTAAAAATGCTCTCAGGAGACAAATACAGCACACATCCTAGTGTCAAATCTGCAACAACCATTTGCAAACAGATTACTTAAAATGAACACAAACCAGTACCTCAAAAGCATGTATTGACTGAAACTGTGGCAGGCAGCAACAGCCATTTTTAGCTAATCACAACTTCAGCAAATGCTGAAAAGCCCGAGCCAAGGTTCATGATATGATGTATCAAGACATTTTTCTCATCTTGACATTCCAGCCAAAACTGCTTCATTGCAGCAGAGGGAGAAGCTGCAGGGAAATGGTGGGTTTGTCCACAATAGAAATTCATCTAAGTGTCTCTGGAGCAGCTGTGACTGCGACAGGAGAGCTGTGGAGTCCAGGAAGATGACAGGGAACCAGTGGGGAAAGGCAGCACAGGCACAGCAGGTCAGGACCACGGGCTGAAGGAGATGCACTTATCTGTGCGTCAGAGTTGTTGCTCAATTCAAGGATCACCTAACTGTGTAAATAAATGCATCCATCTTTTTGAGCAGCACCATTATACTTGTTCTCAGCAACAACCAAATAAAACCTTAAAACAAACTAATTCATTTATGGTTTATCATCAGAATGTTTTCCTCACACACTTGCAAACATGAGCCTTTTAAATGTTCTGTGGTAGTATTTTTATCAGGCAACTGTAACTGTGAGGCTCAGTTAGCAAGATCCCTTGCTGCAGAAACTGAGGGAGCCCAGCAAAGAAGGCAGGTGCAGCAGGAGGAACCTCTCAAGTGAATTTGGCTTGGCAGGAATGGGTACCACGCTTGCCCTGAAAAGGGAGTTTTAAGTACAAAAATATCCACAGATGATTGCTAATGGCAGGTTCTCTCCTTTTAGGGGAGCTGACTCGGGACTTGATAGTAATTAGGATTTGCTGGATTATGAACATTCACATCTGCAAGCAAAGAGAGCACGTGCAGGATCTGTGTGCTCTCTGCAATGAGGTATGTGCAGAAGTCTGTCACATGTATAGATCTAATCAGATATTTCTTACTGCACAGAGGAGAGAGCAGAGGGGGACAGGATGGAACAGGAGACACTGATCTGGATCAAAGCACCTCAACAGTTTCATTCCCATGCCAGGTGATGCAGCAGGAGGAGCCAATTCCAACAGACAAATCCAAGTTCCATATTTGAGGAACCCTACCACATAAAAATTGCCTGCAGGTAGTTGGCAGATTATGTCTGAAGTTTAGTGGGATGTCTGCAACCCATCAAGTGGCAACAGGAGACCAGGCAGGATACACATCCCACAGTACCCAAAATGCCACCAGATACCTCTGGTTGAAGCAACTGAGTCCCAAACCTATACACCAACTTGGTGGTGGCCTTTGGCGCTCTCAGCTCTGCTGCCAGCATTGCCAGTGAGACACCTGCATGCACACACCTGCATGTAGGTGTTTTAGTCCAGAGCTGAATCCTACCCCAATGCCACCAGCAAGAGGCAGACTGAAGAACACCACAGAATGACAGGGTGTTTTATGGAAGCGACAGTTCATCTGTGGAATTTCATGTCACAGAACTCTGGAAATGCTACAAGTTTACATGGCTGCAAAAGCAATTGGGTAACTCGCAGTAGAAAATTATCTGGCTTGCAAATCAAAGAGACTAGAAAAATGTTCTGGCAAAACACCACCATGTATCTGATCTATTTCTCTACTCTTCCTCTGGCACACACCACTAGCAACTGCCAGGTGGGATATTGGTCTAGAAAGATCTTTCTTTTGACTTCATACAGCTATTCACACATTCCCCATGTTTCAGCATCCACTGCAAAATGAGAACCTCACCGCTGGTGACTGCCAGACAAGCACTGCACAGAGCCTGAGGTGAACAGCCAGGAATCACCCAATCAACCCTCACATAACACGAACTTAAAGCCAGAATCATGAGTAGTGGTGCACTTGCAGATGGGAAGAAGCTGTTGTTAATATGTTATTACTAGAAGGCACGTTCACAAACATTTGTGAAGTATCATAGCAAAAGAAACCAACCAAACAAAACAACAACAAAAAAGAAATCCATGTTGAAATAATGAACTCTTCTTTTAAAGTAAGCCTTTGAGACAGTGCAGGAAACTTATGGCCTCATGCCACATATTCCACAATAAGGAGAAGGCGAAAGCCTCGCTGAGATTAGCACCATATAGTCTGTGTGCTGGATGAGGCACAGAGTCTGTGGGAAGGATGCTGGCAAGCAATAACATAATTAAAACTCATAACCTAACCCAGAGAGACGAGGAGGTGAAATGAATCTGGCTTTTCCAAACTAGAGACAACCTGAGTTATCCAGTGTTCAACACACATACACACACTTTAACGTGGTCATTTATAAAAGAATTACTACCTCGAAAGCACAATCCAGAATTAGAGTACCATGAGGCTAGGATTCATCAAAAAGCTATGAAGACTGTGATGAGACTTTACACTAAAGGACAATGAGATGTTTTCAGATGAGAAGTTACACTTAACTTTACATGACTCAGCCCTGGCATGTATATGTATCTATAAATATTCTCATATGCCAATGAGAATTTTACTAAAGAACTATATATTTTTAAACCACAGCAAACCGATGTGAGAGTTGGGCTTGAATAAAAAATAACCACAAGAACAGATGAAACACTGAAAAAGGTGATCATATTTTCTCACTTCCTTCCTTAAAACCAATGGCAGCATATGTAACTATCAGATTTTTTGCAAGAGCTCCTCTCTTGGGGAAGAATTTATTTAGCTTTTTGGCCAAATAGTGTTTAAAACATTTTATTGCTTTACTATAGATGTTTTATTTAGTCATTACACCATTACTTAAGACAAAACACTGATAGTGATTGCTTCCTCCTTCTTCCTAATGCTCAGATTTGTTCCTCAGGTTGGACAGGGCTTCGAGCAACCTGGTCTAGTGGAAGGTGTCACTGCCCATGGCAAGGGGGTTGGAATGAGATGATCTTTAAGGTCTCTTCCAACAGAGACCATTCTGTGATTCAGTGATCCTCAGCAGTGCATTAGTGCCTCACCCAGCTCTCATACAAGATGGGAGGTATCTCAAATTTAGCAAGACTGCAACATTTCTTCCCTCTCCTGTTTGAGTCGCATTCACAATTTTCAAGCACAAGTCCTGAATCTGAAATCAGAAGGCATTTTAGAGTAGTTGTTCAGAGGTCTCTGTTGAAGGGCAAAATAATTATCTGCCAAAGAGACCTCCACACTCCCAAAGCAAGCCTGGCACTCCAATTAACAGGACAAGCTTCAGAGAAGCCAGCTCATGTCAACATGAGAGGCAGATATGAAATTGTTACACTGGTTTTCATTTCGACAGGTCAAGAGAGACCTGCAAATCCTGCACACTTACAGCACATGAGAATTAATCTATCTAGCCAGGGTGAAATGAAAAGCAAGAATTAATCCCCGTGTTTACAACCTTCAAGGAGGACAGAGACTCATATATTCCCAAGATCTGCTTTTTAACTGCATCAAGCATTGACACTCTTCTATACAAGTCAAAGAAGAAAAAGGGAACATTTTCTGCCTGAATACAAGCAGAGAAAGAAACAAGGAGAAATGCAGGAAGTTAAGCCCATTACATATGACCTTATCTAAGTAGGAACACCAAACAAAGAGCAACCTAAAAGAGAAATCCGTTGAACTACAATCCATTTTGCTTGCAAAGGGTAAAACCAAAAAAAGCCAACCCCAAAACAAACAAACCAACCCAACAACAACAACATCTAATCCACTCACAAGGACAGTAAAAAAGTGTATAAGCAAATAGGATATCTGGTCAAGAGTTCACGACTGCATTCAAGTTTCATAGGGTAACCAGATACTGTGTGGAAACAGACATTACAGGATGCCCTTCCTGAGCAAAGGAAAAATTACTGGCTGGAAATGAACATGACATCTTCTGTTCTCCTGAGTATTGGAAGAACCAAACCCTACTTTGCCTGGTAACCCTCAGCCACCTCAAACACAGCCTGCAGCTGATCAGCCGAGTTAATCCCCTTCTTGCAACACAAACCTTTTCCTGACTTAAAGGAATGCTAATGAGAAGTGAACACAGATCCTACAACAGATACTGTACACATTAAAAATACACGCAGACTCTGTGAAAGCCCACTTGCACACTTGTTTACGCTTCCCTAATCTGGAGAATCCTAGCAGCTACTGAGCCTCATTTCAGCTCCCCTAAAAGGAGAGAACCTGCTATAAGCGATCATCTGTGGATATTTTTGTATTTAAAGCTCCTTTTCAAGGCAGGGAACCTGTTCCAGCCAAGCAGAGTGGTGATGGTAGAGGCAGAAGAGCACCACAGTAAACTTTCTATGAGGAAACTGAGAGGAAAAGGAAGCTGTGTGAAAGAACTGCTGAATAAAAATCCACCTCAAAGAAACCCACCACCATCTGTTGCAATTTATAGCAGAGATGTATTTTAAACCACACAATCGCCTCAGGCATGCTGCTCCTCTCACTGGCCCCTCTTGTAGGATTCAGAGAATTCTGCCTTGAGTAACACCAACACATAGCTACATCCTAGGGAAGATACAGGAAGACAAATATCTCCCATTTTTTCTGAAGTCAGTGAGTAAGTCTCGGCATTTTGTAGATTATGCTACTGCCCTGATTTTGTGACCTCGCCCCAGAAAACCCTTGGGTTGAAGCATGCATGTGGAGATGATGGAACATTAACTTTTCCTAAAGTAAGCAGCAGGATAGGCTGCTCCAAGCCACTGCCAGCAGGTCAGAAGGGCAGTACCTACTACCTGGAGACAGGGTAAACTGAAAAACCACCCCAGCAATGGCAGCTACAGAAAGAAATGCATGGGGAATGCCTAACACCTCTCCCACAGCAGGAAGGGAGGTGGAATTCCCTCTGACAGCCTCCCACAGGAAATGCTTCTCCTGACACATCTTGTTTTTACTAGCAGAGCTCTGAAGGACATCTCGGATCCACCCACAGAGCAATTGGCTCTATACCAACTTCCTTGGAGCAGATCTGCAGAAGCCAGTAAGCCCAAGCGCAGGTGTCTCAACCTGTCATGCGGCTGTACCAAGGAAGAGTGAAGGCTTCTGCAAATTCATCTGGTTGAAAAGACACAGTGGTCTCCTACACAGAGCTCTAGAAGACACAGACTCCATGAACATAAATTAACTGGTTGTCCCAAAAGAGAGTGTGTTAAAAAGAAAGTGCAGATCATCACCTGACCTGTTCCACAGGGATTAAGACAAAACCAGTGGCATTTGGGGAAAGAAAGCTGTCACAGAGAGTAAACAGTCAGGGCAGCAGGTACCTGCATGGAGAGCAAGCACATAAGTAGCTGTTTTCCTGACAAGGGAAAGAAGTGGCTGTAGGAGGTACCAGACACAGATCAAAGACACGGTAACTAGAGCAGAGAGCTGATTAAAGGGCTCACTGCAGACACCCACTCAACCCAGGCTGAGCCACTACAACGGCATGGAAAACACCAAAGAGAGTTCAAGCCCTGGTGGAAAAGGGAGTTCTGCTCCACCCAAAGAGACACACCAGCAGAAATCATCACAGGGAGCAAGAAACCAGCTAAGGTAGGGCTGGGAAAGGAAACAGTAAAAGATACAAGCCACTGATGTGAGCAGAAGGCAGTCACTGTTCCTACATCACAAGCACTTCCAGCACCACAAATGCCTTAGCATCAGGGTCATCAAACAAAAAACTGTCCTCTAGCAAAGTCACACCACCACAGCACCCATGCCCAGGGGAGGAAACACTTTAAAGAAGCAGTTGGGAAGCCATTCATATTGTATCATAGTATAAATGCTCAGTGGTCCAGGACATACAGACACTTACCAACTCAGGGTAAGGATTTGCTATAGAAGGCCAGGAAATGAAGTGTTACACTTCTGACATAGAGCTCTCCAGAAGCCAACCCCTTCCCAAGGAAGGTTCTGCCTTGGCTTGCAGTTTACTCTGCTGTCTGGTTCAGAATAACAAATGTGGTTTGATCTCCCTGCAGCAGCTGCTGTGTTCCTGCCCTACTCTGAGGACACAGCAGAAGGTAACCTATAGCTGTCTGGCCTGCAAAGACATCACTTCAATCCTCCTTTCTTTAAACCATAAAAAGGACATGGAACTGTTGGAACAAGTCCAGAGGAGGCCACGAGGATGATCAGGGGACTGGAGCACCTCCTGTATGAAACCAGGCTGAGAAAGTTGGGGCTGTTTAGCTTGGAGAAGACTGCATGGAGACCTCATAGCAGCCTTTCAGTATCTGAATGGGGGCCATAGGAATGACTGGGATGGACTATTCATTAGGGACTGTAGTGACAGAACAAGGGGTAATGGGTTCAAACTGAAACAGGGGAAGTTTAGATTGGATATAAGGAAGAAATTCTTTCCTGTGAGGGTGGTGAGGCACTGGAATGGGTTGCCCAAGGAAGCTGCGAATGCTCCATCCCTGGCAATGTTCAAGGCCAGGTTGGACGAAGCCTTGGGTGACCTGGTTTAGTGTGAGGTGTCCCTGCCCATGGCAGGTGGGTTGGAACTGGATGATCTTGAGGTCCTTTCCAACTCTAACTAATCTATGATTCTAAAAGTACTGTTCACATTGCATAACAAGCAATAAAGGAAAATGAGATAAAGAAGAGCTGACTGCAACTAATCAGCAGACAGGTTAGTCAAGCAGTATAGTTTGCTTGGTCATACAAACAGAGTAAGTAAAAAGAAAACTGAAGGCAGTACAGCTTGGTTACCTATGGGTACCAAGATGAACAGCAAAGCCAGTTGCTGTTAACTAGTAACTGTAGCAATGAGTGTCTCTCCTCACTGTGAAAGCCGAAGTAAAAAAGCAGGACCTCACTTCAACAGTTAAAAAGCCAAAGGGATTTAAACTGCATGTTAAAAAGGAAATGGAAAGCCAATTCTCTTCCTACAGATGTGCAATTTAATTCACCTGATTTCCTCAGATACCTGGAGAATGCCATCTCTTCCAGCATGCACACACCGCACCTACCAAGTGCCTCGGAGGAAGCTGTTGGGTGTCACTGACTAACTTTAAAGCATGACGAGTCAAAAAGCAAGGTTGTTCTTATTGCTACACACAAAGCAAGCTTCTAAGAAAGCACTGCTGCCAAGTCCATTTTTTTTAAAGTACCTGTCACAACAGCTTAGCCATTTTAGCAAGTGTTTAGAAAAGAGTCAACCAAACTTAGTACTACATTTGAGGCTTACAGACCTCAACTGCTTTTTCCAAATACCTTTCCTTTCAATATCACCTTCACCAGGTCAGAATACAAAAAGGCTTTTCTGAACTTCAAGAGTTTGAACCTGATTTTCACAGGTGTCAAGTGCTTGTAATTGTCATCAACTCTTCTGGAGGCATAGGACAAAGAGCTGTCATTTGCACTAAAGAAAGGAAAATCCTTTAATCCTTTCTATAGAAGACAAACCAGTAACAGCAAAACTTATTTGCACAGTGAAGTCCAAAAGGACTATGAACCTAAAAATTAATGCTTAGCCTTGTCTTTACACTCAACACTACAGTGTGCTTGCAATAACACTGAAAGGAAAACACCCCTCAGCACTTGCTGCAAGCTTGGCATTAGTGCATACTAATTCATATTTCTCAAAGCATATTTAAGCCAGCTTTGGCAGAGACTCAGTATGTTTACATGAGTTCTGCACATTGTAGATTACTCATTGATAGGTATTTTCTAAGTACTAAGCAACGAATGGTTAGACTTCAACAATGAAATACTGCTTGTTTCCGATTAGCTGTTATTTGCAGTGGCAAAAGTGAACTATAAATACATATGTAAGAAGTTTCACCTCAAATATAAAATAATCTTTAAAATAAAAAAAAAATCCTGCTATTTTTAACATATGCCCATTGCCAGTTTAATTTTACTATAATTCCTCTTCAGTTTGTCAGTTTAACTAGTCAAGAGAGAAGATTGAGAGCAGTTACAAGAGTTGTTTATGAGATGATAAATGCTTCGAAGGACTTATTAGGGATGTGTTAGAATATCAATTCAGACTAGCATCAGAAGTCACTTCTGGAAAAGAAACACTTTCCATCAGATCAATAGGAAGCTGTGCATCCTATTTAAGATTTCCCAACAGCAAGTAATTAAAAATTGAAGCTACTATTTATGTTCTTACGCTCAAGACTTATGAGCAGTAGGCAGCACTACATGGTGTACTGTATCCATTTAAACCACCATTAAGAAAGAAATCAGATTTAAGGAAAAAGCAACAAAACCCCCAACACTGTACAGTTAATCCTCTGCTGTGGACAGTTAAAACACTAGCAGGGAACAGTAAGATGCAAAAAAAACCCACATGTAAATTGTCTCTATGTTCTGACACAGCTGGTACGAAGCCACTGTCAGTAAGCTCTGCTGAACCTGTGTCACCTTCTCCACAGACACTAAGGCCTCCCTGCAACACATGTCACAGCAAAGAGCTACTGTGTGGGATCTAGTCCATGCATTGCAAAACATCCCACACCCCATCCAGCCCTGTCACATCCCAGGCATCTTGACTGGCAAGATTAACGCTCCAGTGGAGATGCACTCTCTTCTGCTGGCAGACGTGATCAAGCAGCCCCACTCCCTCTTTTTTCCTAGATGAGTCAGCTTATGGAGTTCCCTGATCTTACATATCACAGCCCTGCCAAGAGCTGTATTGGCAGAAATGAGGGATAGAAGAAAGCAGTGTTAGACTAGGCAACACAGCCACCAATTCATGTCATACCATACTCTTAACAGCTTTTATTTGCTCTAGGGAGCAAACACTAAAACATTATCACCCAGACTTGCTCAGACATGAGCGTTGAGTTTTCCCATGTGAGACACAACCCAGTAACTTGCTGCACTCAAGGACAAACTGGGTATTTCCTTTCCTATAGCTTTGAGGTCTCACTGCCTTCCAGCACTTACTCAAGCCCTTGGTGAAGGAAACTCTGCTCACTAACCTGTCAGGAAATTAACTCTGGAAGAAAAGCTAAGTTAGCAAAACAAGGTCCAAGCACTACAGGAGGCATTGCATGGACAAAGCATGGAAGATACTTCCTCAGCAGCTTCATGCTGCTCTACCCAGTCAACAACTTCACAACCCGCTCATACCATGCAAGCCAAACATCCTATAACAAATTTTCTAGGGTGTGGGTTGGTCACTGCTGAAGAGCAAGAAATTGAAAGCATTTTCATGAAAACCTGGAGCTAAGACGTCCATTCTTTGCTGGAATCCTTTACATTACTCTTTGAAGAGTTTATCACCTTTTTCCCCCTACAAGAGTTTGAAATGCTATCTGAGTAAATCAGTGAGGAAGGCCAAAACTCAGTATGTACAAGTTTAAATATTAAGATCTGGGCCTATCAGATCCAGAGAGGAATTCAGACTTCAGCCATACTAACTTGGGTTTTGAAAGAGGATTTGCTCACCACCAGTGAAGCCATTCGTCAAAGTACATCATAATGACTACAGGTGCAGAACTTTTTCCTTCCTAGTTTTATTTTACTCTTCTCAACTTCAGAGAGATTGAAGGCCTCAAAAAGCAGCTACAGTAGGAAACTACAACAGACACCAGGACTGAAGCTACTTGTCTTAGCAACAGGAGACAACCCAACAGCCCAAACAAGAACAGAAGACCACATCAACTGCAACAGCAGGACACATGCATGGACAATCCTTGTCCAGACTTGCAAGCCCAAAACACCTAGAAAATGGGTAACTACCGAGGCCAGAGCTATGAGGCATGCCTAAGCAGATAACCAACAGCTTTGGAAATTCAACATACACCTTTAGACTTGTCAACCCCCCAGCTGAATTTGTCTCACTGGAAGCTAATAGACAACCTCACAGGCTACCTCTGCACCACAGCACAGCCAAGCTTGCGTGGTTCTGCCCACCCCAGTCCATAGTACCCGTTCAGGCAGGCAATACATTTCCTCTGCAACCAGAAGGACCTTGTCAGCTCTCCAGCAAGGGACAGCTGTGATGCCTATTAGATACGCACCATTCACATTTTGACTTGGGGCCTGCAGCGAAGAGAATTGATATGGGAAAACACTACTTGAAATGACGCAAATCACCGTATGCTCTTTATGATATTACAGGGTTGCTGAGACAAGTTTCATGCATTCCAAAACTTACACACACTCACTTAGAAAGGTATACACTTCATGAATTTAAATGCAAATCTTGCATACCCAGAAGTTGACTATTAACATTAAAATCAACCGCTACTGGAAACAAATAATGGGACATGCTTACCCAGAAAGTATCTTAAAATTACAGAACTGCAAATGTCATTCTGCCTTTTCACATTCAGAAGTAGTATTCCCTTTCTAATACTTCTAATCAGTCTTAATGTTTAAAATGTTTCCTACTGTGCTTCATGATTTGCCTATAAATAATGTTTATAATCTGCCCTGCAGAATAAACTGTTCCTCTAAAGCATCAAAGTCATATTATGCAGTTGATCAGATGTGACAATGAAGCAACATGTCTTCAATGGGAAAAGAAGCATGGCTGAAAAAGGCAGGCATACAGAAGATACTGAAATTTAGCTGGATGACAAACTTGAATATTCTGTTATTTTATTCAGAACCACTTTCCTGCTTTAAAGTATTTTTACTGAAACCACAAATAACACAGCATTCCATAACAGCCTCTCAGTATACTGATATTCCAAAATACAGTTGAGGTAAGAATTTAACACTCTTCCTATCAACTTGCTGCTAAAGAAAAACATAGTCATTTACATGACCCTGCTAAGACATGTAATCAGCTGCTTGCAATAACACAGAACTCAAAAGGAATCCTATTTTCCAAAGATGGAATCAGTAAAAGCAGAAAGAGGAGGAAAAAGAACAGTATTCTTTGTTCTGACATGTAGCGTCTACCACATACTGACTAAACCCTAGGTCACACACAAGCTTTGAAATGAAAGCTCTTCCCCCTGCATTTTGAAATACAAAAGACTGCATCAAATGAAAGGCCATTTTGGATATTTGCTTATAAACCCCAAAGTTCTCAACCTTGGCCCTCTTACATCAATGGCTGGGTTAATAAGAAAAAAGCTTATACAGGTCATATAATAGCAAAGACCAAGACATGCTGCTCCTGGTGCTTCATTCTAGAAAAGACTGATGTGATTAGGGTGAGAACAGATTTGATTTGTTCTTCCTAACAAAGGATTTTTCATGGTTAGTTTCATCTGCAGGCAGCTAGTCTGGTGAAAAGCCCCTCGGGCTCTGCCTTACACAGCAAAATGGACCTACATGCAGGTTTTTCACAAAAGGCATCCTGGGCTGTTTCAAGTGCTGCTGTCTACAGATTAAACTGTGACAGATAATCAGTTCTGTAGAAACAAACCACCTTGCTTCTAAAAACCATTCGTAAATCCCACTCCTCACTGGAAATTACCTCCAATACCACACAAAAGGTTGCTGCTGTGAGAGTCACGGGAAGGCGCACAGTGATTCTGAAGTAACCAAGAGAAGCCAAAGCACGGGATGGAAAGCCAGATGCCTACTTTAAAAGAAAACTGAATCCTCTGAGGTTTGTAAATTCATTAAAGATGTATCTGCCCATTTTTATCTGTCTTGTGACAGGAATGGTTGGCGGAAAGCAGGCATTCATAACCTTGCCAGAATCCAGAACAGGTCTGTCGCTGAGGACAACTAACCCAGGAGCTTCCCAACCAAAACCAGCCCTTTGAAAGAAGTCCTGCAGCACTTCATTGCAGAAGAACAAGTGCCAAGAGGCACAACTGTGGGATGGGAAGGAAGCTCAACTATATGCCACTCCAAAGGGAAAGGAGGGAAAGGAGGAAAAGGAGTAACCTCTGTACTGCAATAAATATACAGAAGTCCAGGGAAAAGGTAATGCCAAGTCTCCTTCACTGGGAGCATTCACAGATCTCAACTGGTTTGAGTTAAAAGCAGACTGCCTTTTCTAACTAGGGCAGATGCTGGACTGTCTAGGGCAAGATCCAAACTATGTCAAACAACTGTGTGAGAGAGTAAACACACATAGGATGCTTACTTTTCCCTAGATAAACACACAGAACAGACAACAGCATAGCTTCAGTCAGCAGCCATGGACACAACCCGTTTCCTCTCCCTGTGCAGAGCACTCACAGGGTGCCACCAACGCTGGAGGGAGAGCAGAGAGAGGAAGGAGGCTGGAGGTGCAGGCCAGAACAGAAATAAAACCAATACTCCTGCTATAATCCCTGCTGTAAAGAGTCCAAGCTGCTGCAGGCCATACAAACACTGTGTCTTATTTACCCAACTTCCCAAAACTTCCAGGTCCTCCTTTGTTCTAAATAAGCAACACTGTTCTAAAAACATCTTCTGACTCAAATGACCCAAGGTCAGGGATAGTATCAGCTCCGTTTAGTACTGGAAATTCTTCCAGTAGCCTATGAAAGGGCAACAAAAACCCCTCAAGTAGTTTGCACGCAAAGGAACTAACTAATGCTATGGTCTTGCATACAACTTACTTGTATGCTAAACTGCACCAGACTTTTACATGGATGGCTACAAAAGGGTAAGATATAATTAAAAATC
Source organism: Agapornis roseicollis (assembly GCA_002631895.1). Classification (NCBI taxonomy): domain Eukaryota; kingdom Metazoa; phylum Chordata; class Aves; order Psittaciformes; family Psittacidae; genus Agapornis; species Agapornis roseicollis. The sequence goes on along the minus strand of NDXB01021701.1, from coordinate 34,471 downwards.
TTTTTCCTTAAACAGGAATGGTTTAGATTGGATATAAGGAAGAAATTCTTTCCTGTGAGGGTGGTGAGGCACTGGAACGGGTTGCCCAGGGAGGTTGTAAGTGCTCCATCCCTGGCAGTGTTCAAGGCCAGGTTGGATGAAGCCCTGGGTGGCATGGTTTAGTGTGAGGTGTCCCTGCCCATGGCAGGGGGGTTGGAACTGGATGATCTTGAGGTCCTTTCCAACACTAAATATTCTATGATTCTATGATTACAAGCTTCTCTTTTGAATGGATACCCTGATGCCCCAAATGGCATCTGCTCCCCCTGCTGCCTTTGTTTTAACTGGAAAACCAGCAAAATCTGTTTATGGCTCAACTAAAGCTCTGTAGAAACTTTTGTACCTGAACATTTCCATTCCTTTGTGAGATGCAATCAACACGTTACCTATGCTTCAGAAAGGGAACAGAAAGATTGCAGTAAGCCTCAGCTTTGTGGGAAACAGCTCATAATGGGTAGCCCAGATAGCTTTAGGATCCTACCACCAGCAGCAAGTCAGGATATATTTCATGTCAAGTTATACTTCTACCAGAGCATTTTGAAACAGCTACACACTACGTTGAGAGAGCACAGAGCCACTCTTATTTCTGCCACACGTGCACAGTTTTCAGCCTCCCCAGCTGAGAGCTCTGCACATCTGTTATAGAATCATAGAATAGTTGGGGTTGGAAAGGACCTGAAGATTATCCAGTTCTAACCCCCCTGACATAGGCAGGAACACCTCACACTAAACCATGCCATGCAAGGCTTTGTCCAACCTGGTCTTGAACACTGCCAGGGATGGAGCATTCACGGCTTCCCTGGGCAACCCATCCCTGTGCCTCACCACCCTCAAGGGAAAGAATTTCTTCCTTATATCCAATTTAAACCTCCCCTGTTTAAGTTTTAACCCTATGTTTAAGATATCCTACATGACTCTCTTCCAGCAATGAAAATAGACTTCAAGAGTTTCAGAAACTCTTGAACCACTCTCATAGCAGCTTTTTCCAAGAGGCACTGTTACACCAACAACGTGGACGCAAAAGCACAAGGCAAGAATTCCTCATGCACTCTTTGTGAGTTGTGCAAATATTCAAATAAATACACAGCTTATTTTGCTCAGAGAATTGTTTTTTCCTCCAGAGACAGATGTAAGATGACAGGGCACCTTGAATAAGTCACATCATTATCACAGAGCATTTTCAAATTAAAAGAAAAAGAGACACTATCAAGGTTAATGCCAAAAGAACAAACTGGAACTACAGAACAAGACCTCCCTGAAAGGAGAACTCTAACTGCACTGCCTTCACAGTTTGGGGCGTGGGGTGTAGAACTGGAAATGGGACACAGAGCCATAATTGCATAGGTATTGCTAAGCAGGTCTGTGTATTCTGTTGTGCAAAACAATAAAAACACATAACCCAACAGATAAGCAGTTCAGCCTGCACAGGGCTTGGACACCTTCCCAGAATTCAGGTCATGAGCAAAGACTCTCATGAGCAATGAAGAGTGCCAGAGCAAACACTTCCATGCAACTGCTCTGTATTTGCCTGTCTAGCCAAAAATTAAATGATACGCTTCTTTCTTTTTATTGGCAAACACGCAATACAAAAGTGCAATTAGTGAGCAGCAGCTTCACAAACATCAGTCTCTCACCCACTTTCACACACTAGCACTGTGTCAACAGCCAAATTTTAAATACTTGGCATACACTTCATGTATCTGTTGTATAAATGCATAGAAAAAGAAAAATGCTGCCTTCTACATGTACTTTCAAACAAGTTCTCTGGAGAAGAGCCAAAGCACCCTGCAGCCTGCTGGAGAAAGTCAGCTGAAGTCACACTCTGATAAAAGAGGCTTCAAAGCTCAATCTCCATCTAAAGTATATCCACTTCATCCTGCAAAAGAAGTCAAGGGACTAGCGTTAGGCTGTGATTGCTAGGCTTCAGCTCGGACAGTTACTTCAACCACCTATCCATTACCAGCAACCATCTTCAGAATCTCCAGAACAGCAGCCCAGAAGGAGGGATTTACAGTTAATAATTACTCAACATACCAGTGTTTACAAATAGGCTTGCTTTAGGCTTGCTTAACAGATGTCTGCTAAGTGGCATTGATAAACATCCCCTGAAAAGCATTCATATGCAGCCAGGTATTGTTCTGTGACCTCTTCAAGCAGCACAGCCACTAAGATTTAAAAGAACACACAAAATACTGAAGGGTTGAACTGATGGTACCAGCTCAAACCTAGTCCAGCCAGTCCTGACAAACAAAACCAAAACAGGCAGTGGAAGAAAAGATGACAAATCACAGCACATACATAAGCTGCTGTCATGAACATCATCATTGTTTGTATAGCACTGACTCTTGGTTCTTTCCAGATCAGGTTCATCTTCAGAGCTCCCACCAATCTGGCACCTGCAGCATGGGCCACCAGCCCCATTGAGGTTAACTACATACAGCACCCAGTTTCTGTGCAAACCTCCACTCCAGTTCCCAGTAGGAGCTCCCTGAGCCATCCTTCTACTTGCTGTTTAACTTTCTGGGATCCTCCCTCAGGAGATGGGGCTCTGCATGCTGCCTGCCCAGCTCCCTACACCACTAATACTAAACACTCAAACTACAGGGCTCACAACCTCCCCACAGTAGGAGGACATCATACATGTCAACCCAGGGTTTGCCCTTCTTCCCAGGCAGCTTGGTTGCACAGATGCCTCATCCCACACATCCAGCTCATGGCAGAGCCCTCTGAGAGTAAAAAAGCAGTAACCTCCTGTCCCAGCCTCTTCCCTGTTAATTCTGGCACACTGCACTGGCATGGAGGAAGGAGCCCATCAGGAGTGATGCTCAGCCACAGCTGCACAAGTAGGCTGGAGCACACAAGGTGCTTTACCTCCACCTCCACTCGCAGCATCCCCTTTGCTCAAGGCAGATGTTTTAACTGATTTGTTAATGTTTGACAAATGTATCATCAGTATTTGTTTTCATGCCACGTCATAAAAGGTTTCACACTGAAACTGCCTGTAATCAACCTTGTGCTATGATTTTACTTTGTTGTAGACAAGTTGGCTGTTAACGGTCATTGCTCCCTTTTTCAGCTCTCGATAAAACACAGGTGAGGGATACCAATTAGAAGAACCAAAATTCGTTGTACACAGATCTAAATATTTACACGCATTTCTCAGCATCCCACTACATTGCATTCATCAGAGGCTATTACAAAATGGATTGCCTTCAAACTGCCAAATGCTTTTGGGTCTCAGCAGTGTCAGTCAGGCTTTGGTCCTTCTGCTCCTGCTGATGCTACCCAGTCCGCTGGTAGCTGTCCATACTTGTTCCTTGTTTGTTTTGATGACATACCCAAAGCAGGTTCGCACATTTGTAAGTGGAAGATCTAAGAGAACAAGGAAGGGAGGGAATGTCTTCATGTCTTGTACGAGAAAAGCAACCAAGCTAAAAAATTAGATCTAATCTGACAAATAATGAGGTATCATTTAATGGATTTTTAAACTTGGTACTTTCTTATGCGAATGACATACACAGCTCTGCTATTCACCATGATCCTGCCTATACCAGTGCCTTACACATCCAAGCCCTGTCCTATTTTTCATTGTCAGGTTTGTGGGGCAGGAAAAAAAGAGAAAAAAGAAGAGGAAAAAGAGAAAAAGAAGTTAAAAAAAAAAAAGGAAAAAAGAAGACAAAGAAATTAAAACAGAGTGGTGACATTGTTCCCAGTTTGTCCAGCAGCTCGCCAGGTTGGGCTCTCCCTCTCTTAAATGGGCAGAATAAATTATTAAGGAGTCAGGACTCAAGACACTCAGATGCTCCCATTCTGTGATTAAAGAAAGGCAGGAGTGCACAGGCCAGCCTCCAGCCTCTTCTCCTTCCAGTGGTCCAACAGCAGAGCAAGACCTCCAGTCAAGAGGAGCTGCCTCTTATCTTGCTGTAGGTCCTTTTTCATCTGCATTTCCCTCTTTCATGCAGTAGAAGATACTTTCTTCTGGTTGAGCAGTTATGGTATCAAAAAACTGCCTATCCTTGTACTTGTGAAAATAGCACTCACTGTCATGCCATAACCAAGAGCTCAAAACAACAAAGTAAAATCATAGCACAAGGTTGATTACAGGCAGTTTCAGTGTGAAGCCTTTTATGACGTGGCATGAAAACAAATACTGATGATACATTTGTCAAACATTAACAAATCACTTCCAACCTTCTCTCAACACTGGCAAGCAAGAGAACTTACCTGCTATTTTAAAAAGCCAAGGACAAAACTCTATTTCCATTAACAGGCTCATACTTGTGGTGAAAAATTTCTTGTAACTGCTTGAGACTGAAGTTAGTGAAAGCACAGGAAAGAGTGCAGTTACCTTTAGGTGTGGCATGACATTTACAATACATTTCAATATGTTTAAAACAGTGCCTTCAACTTTATTCTCTAAATGAATGCACTGGCCTGTTAAACCTGCCACAGGGAACCATCGAGGGAGGACTGGAAAGCCACAGAATATATAAAGAGCTAGAAATACACAAAAGCATATATTTTTAGAATCAGGAATCTGCAGGTAAATCCAAGGTTTACCCTGCAAGCCTATTTGCTGCTCCACTTTCTGTCAGATACTAAAGCAGAAACCATGTTTTCATTCAGGAAGTTCTACTGCTTTCTCCTTTCTTATCTACTTTCAGAAGCATTATTCATAAAAAGAGAAACCAAACCCACACAAAGCCAAAAAGCCCAGACTTTTCCACCTTCCACTTACCTCCAGCATCTGTATCCAGTTAAGAAATCTGCCCAAACACTGAGGCACGTCTTCACTGTACCATCTACTGAGGCTCTTCCTCCCAAAGCATAGCTCCATGGGGTAAGCCAAGCCCAGGTAGGGCTTGTGAGGTCCCACCCTCCCCACCTGCACACTCCTCCATCCACTCAAGCCTCAGAGCTGCTCTTCTGGCAACCACACAGAGATCTGGTTCAAGGAAGGCATTGGGCAAAAACCTGCAGTGGAACCACACCTCTGCTCAAGCCACGGCAGTCATACTCTAAAACAGTCTTACACCTGCAGCATCTACTCCTAGGTGTGTGGCTGACATGTTACAGGGGATAGCCAATGGAAACAGGATGAACTGCTCCATGATACTCCTTGCAAGGCATCACTAGTTCTTCTTGGTTCATAATCTAGGAGACTGGAAACATGGATGTGCTCGGCACCATCTATAAAACATCCAAACAAAACTGACTTACACCAGGTTTGTGTTTTGACGTGTTACATCCTGTGAACCAGCTTGTGCTGAAGTTAGTTTACCATGTTTTCATCAAAATGTTCCTCGTATAGATAGTCCAAAAAAAGTGGAGTATGGTGAAGTTATGAACCTGAAAGAAAATACCACCTACCTACCTACAGGTAACCTGTGGGGATCAGCAACCCAGTAACTTTGTAGTAACAACTTGTAACAGTTAAGAGTATGTCTGTGTGAGCATGCAGTCACAAACCCACACTGAGACTATGAGAAGAACAGGGCAAGTGCTGCCAAGGTACCCCCATCATGTTTCAAACCTTTTCACGCTTGCCTTTGTTGGGAATGGTCAGTTCAGATTTTGGAGTCCTCTGTGACAGTGGCATTGAGGTCCATTTGGCAGCATATAGTGAGGGACCAGGGAAGAATGACAAAGGATCTCTGGAAGCACCTAAAAAATAAAAGCAGTTCCTTCCCACCTCCAGGGACTGTCACGTTTCTAATGATTGTGCTTGGTTGGGCTTCACTAAGCTGCTTCAGGAGCTGTTCTGAGCTACAAATTATTAAAAAGAAAAGAACTCTGACCCCAACTTTGGCTATTCCAGGGAAAATCTCCAGATTTATGACCTTTCTTTTTTGTAATACCAGGGTACATTCACAGACCGTGTCACTTTATCATCTTATGAGAAAAGCACCGACTTCACTAATGACCTCTTATCATCACCACTCAAAGCTACATCTTCATGTTCTGCATCTTAAAAAATGCCTAAGGAAAGAAACAAAATGTTAAAATCAAATGGACTTTGAAGAATATCTGGGGTCTGTATTTAGGGGTGGCGAAAGATGTGCCTTTAATTATTTTCTAATTAAGTCAGCTGTGAGTTTTAAAGTTCAGAGCAACAGAAACTGCTTTGATGTTTCACTTCACATAATATCTAGCACAGTACAAACAATCATGTTACCCCATCTTGAGATAAGCTTCACATCATGTGAACATGTAACTGAATCAAAAGCAGCTGTCAACTTCAACAAACTCATCATTTTTATCCATAACTGTGAGCAGAAGACCTTTACAAAGACACTAAAGGTATTTTGTAACTTCTTTTCTACTGGAATAATCTGTAATTTACTTAAATCCTTTGACGTTTTTATTAAGGCACATCTTACCATCTCTCAGTCACAGAATAAGCAACAGAACAGCAGCTTGGATACCCAAACCACCAAGTCTTCCAACATCATAACTCAGGTCCTCACTAGAAGAGTCCCCAAAACCTCTGCAAGTAGGACAACCCCTTCCAGGGTAGCGTATTAAGAGAAGAAAATTAATTCTCTCCTAGGATTCAGCTCAGCAGGTGCAACACTCCTTCCAAAGGCTTTCACATCTACTGGGGGACATGGTAACAGCAACTAGAGAACCAGGGATAGGCAACAGGAGTGAGCCTAAACAAGAAGGTTCTGCCAGAAACTTCATGAGCTGAAAACACACTGCACGGGTTAACCTTGGGCAGAGGTGAGCGCAAAGCACTTTTTTGGTGACAAAATGAAGGATTAGCATCCCAAGAACCTCACTGTGATTTGGTGATCAAAGAGAAGTCAACTGATCTGCATTATACCACCTGATGTGTTTCAAGCCAGCTTACTTGATTTTCTGACAGCTGGGCAGTTATATAGGGTTATTGTTCTACAGACAGCTCCATTCTTATTCAGAACTCAGTAAAAGTATAAAGCAGGAATTGTTTCTCCTGTATTTTATAACAATCCTGCCATCACAGTATCAAGGCAACCACAAGTGCCCTACGGTTTAATAAAACAAAGAGGCAGTCTTGATCCAAGAGCCACTTGGATTTGACATTCATCAACTTGAGAAGCATTAGTGGCTCTCCTCCTTGCCTAAATACTTGCCATTTATTTGGGGTAACGTTATGTATGCTGTGCTCAGGTCTAAGATGTAGGAGCTGTCTACACTGCGTGCTGGCTAACTGGCACCCAGCCTAATCCAGAATATAAGAATTCCACCGCGCTAAGTACATCAGCTGTCTGCTTCATTTGACAGAAGCAAGAATTCCAACCAGGGTGACTAAAAGCCAGAAATCCCACAGTCAAATCCACCTCATGAAGTCCTCTTACACACAGGCTCAAGCAAGCAATAAGGCATTCTCCCAGCTCTTTTACTCTTTGTTAGACACAGTCTACCGGGTATTTTCTCAAGAATAAAGTTGCAATTTCCAGCACAGAATTAAAAATCCCACAGCAGGTGTTTCCTTCAGTATGCTTTAATTACAATGTGGTGGGGTTAGGAAAGCTGAGTATTATTTTGCCAGCATTATACTTTTTATGAAGCAGTAAAAATACCTCCTAGGCAAGTAAAGGAGGAACAAATGCTCGGAGAAGTGGATCACATGGTCAGCTGAACACTAATACCGTTTTTCAAATTCTATGAAAACAAACTGTTTCCCATGAAGGCCAAACCAGACCCCAAAGCAATGCTCTGCAGCTTGATACACAAAACGGTGAAAGGAGCTATTTAGGTTTGTCAGCGATTCTGTTGTAAACCATAGCACCACAACTCGCAGCAGTCTCAGACTGAAAGGAGAAGAGAAAGTGATTCGTACCCATAGAATAAAACAGGTTCTCCCTTAACCTTGCAGGAGGAGGAGAGAAAATTCTGTCCAAGAATAATCCCTCACATGCTGTCAGTCATGGTGCCCAAAGCAGCAAGGCCTGCTTAAGGGAGGCAACTCTTCATGTAAATTAATTCAACTTCTCAATGAGAACAGAAAAATGCAGTTGACAATAAAGTGATGATCCAATTCAGAGCTTTATCTGACTGACGTTCAGAAGCACTTGTCTCCTCAGATAGCCATATGCACATGCAGTAGTCTTTTATCACTAAATTAAAAGGTAACTAAAGCAATTCAATGTTATTTTAAGAGTCATTTCGCCAAGGAAAATGACTAAATTGTAACTAAATTAAACAGAGAAAGATAGTCCAGTCTTTGAACTCTACAGTGGTCCCACTCTATCAGAATATCTTATCTAGCTACTGTGAATCTATCCTCTTAGATCCTGAGATCCACTTACTGGGCTCTCTAAGAGCTAAATGGTTTTCACTACAGAAAGAGTTCAGATGCCTGTCCGTAGTCATCACCCCACACTGTATATTCTTTGAAGGGGAAAAGGGTGTCCCCTTAATTCAACAACTAAAGGGCCCCTCTATGTCAAGTGAAATACTCATAGGATTTGGTTTATTTTAAACTAACCTTCTAACTCCTGCAAAAACTGCAAACTGTCCTTAATATTAGATTTTACAGCAAAATTAGCTCAAAGATTTAGAAACAGAAATGCAGAAAACAAGGTTTTAGAGTTACACAGCCACAGTTTGTGCAGTCACTGTGTAAGAAAAGTAACGCTATGATAGGTTAGGCTCCGTGAAAGCTGGGAGCATCAAAACCAGAAGGTTTCTTTCATTACAGATCTCTTTAATAACACAGGTTATTTTTGTGCAGATTACATGGGAATCTGGTTACTGCTCCCATCAGTTGCCTGCACAAGTGATGTTTCCCTGAATGTCTCGTGTTCCTCCACCACCAGCATTTGTATATGGGCACCCAGCACAGCAACGGCTCCAAGCACAAACTTTTGATTAAACCAGTCATTTTTGTACAGGACACAAGACTCCCTGGAGCAGAAACAGGAACATTCTGTTTTTCAGCCTGCACTTACAGCAGGACAGATGTGATACTTTTTCTTCCTTCTTTCAGTCAGAACACCTGAAAGATCAAGTCACAAATAAACTCTCCGTCTCAAATGAGACTTTCACCATGCCCCATGTGCAACCAGGGTAATTTGCTCCCATTTGCTCTTAGGAGAGAGTAAGTTTTCCTATTTATCACCCTGGAACAGATGAAGCAAGTCCTCTATGCGAAGATTCCATCCTCTCCTCCTCCTCCCTTCCTTAACTACCAAATATGAAAGCAACACCAACTTCGAGCCTTCAGCTGCCAAGTCCATACCTCATGGAAAATTCAGGACTTAAGCGTTTTTCAGAAGGCGTTTACCCCTGTGCTGTATCACAAAACCAGAGCTATCACATGGATTTAATTTTTGGATCACAGGTACTCCTGCTCCTGGAAGGAGGGAGCCCGTCTGTTTGACAGGATTAAAATGAACTTCTCTCCTGCTCATATTTCTGTTCCTTGGTCTTCAAAGCCTGGGTTAAAGAGCCTAGCCTTGCAGATCCAGAAACACTGCTGCAGGAGCCCTCTTTCCCCACCGCTTTTCAAAGTTAAACACACAGGCACACTGACACAGAAAGGGGCTGATCAGTCTCTAAGTCACCAGTCTGGACAGCTGGAGGACCAGCTCCTTCAGCTGGCTATAGCACCTACCTGCTGCAAGCTTCAGGCACAGCCCAGGTCACTTGCCACATGTCAGCTTTTCTAATACTAGCAAGCTAACCAGAGATGATAGGAAAAAAAAACCCTTTTCCTTTTTTACCCTTTACTTCATAAAGGGTAACACAAGATGTCTGTCTATGCCTACACTACCTGATCTTTGCACACATCAGTAACAACATCATAAAAAAAGATCACAATACAATAGTTCAAATTACATCTATTGTGAGAAAAATAATGCAGTGACCTTTCTGCTGATCTCATAAGCAAGGTTCAGCAGTGCCAAAGAATATGCCAGTTTCTGCACACATGAGCACTACGGATCATACTGAAATCCCCAGTGCACTCGCTGAAGTTCATACAGCTTTACCAGATGCTTCCAAGATGAATTATGGAGCTATTTTGGAATTAAATGAGTAGTTCTACAAGAAGACTTTCATAATCTTAGCTTATGTATCTGTAAGTGGACACACTAAATCAAGCTGCTGGTGGATGAGGTTTTGTTCCCAAGAAGCAGAATTCTTCAGCAGAGAGCAATCCAGCACAAAAAAAAAGTAATGCTCTAAATAAATCTGAATTAACCTCTTCCAAGCTGACAGGCTACTGTCATCCTAGGCACAACTCTGTGTAAAAAATCACTGAGAGGGTGTCATCAGCCATCAATAAAAATAAAAAGCTACTTTTGCAGTATTAACAAATTTGATCTATCCCAGACTTTTCTTCTGGAGGGCAAGCCAAATCATGGGATCCTTGCTTCACTGGAGACCAGGTTGGATGGGTCTTTGAGTAACCTGGTCTAGCGGAAGGTGTCCCTGCCCATGGCACGGGGGTTGGAAGCAGATGATCTTTAAGGTCCCTTCCAACTCAAACAATTCTGTGATTCTATGATTCTGCCTTCATTCAGATGAGAAACTTATCTTCAGTTTTTATTAGTACTGATCAGAGACCACAGACCATATGGATTGGGTACTGCAAATACAACATAGGAGGATTGTGCTCTATGAGGAAGAGTACAGCATGGTTAGACTGTGCATCCATGCACTTGATCACACCTCAGATCAATTAGGAGGCAGAGCACAAGACAAGCAGTCCTAATTATGGACAACAGGGGTAACTACAAGAGATTACAGACAACTGCCTTTGTAATTTGCCCCTACTGTATTATTGTATATCATTTCTAAAAGAAATGCACTTGCAAGCAACATTTTCCACAATTACTTAGCGGGTAAAGAGCGAGACAGAAAAGCTGACAACCAGCACACCAAGTACTCTTACATACCCAACATTAACACTCAATGCTTCCTCCAAGGCAGATGAACCACTACCGCTTTTATTATTATTTTCAGCATAGCACAGAATGCTCTGTATTCAGGAATACAAATTCCTCTCTAACACACACACACACACACAGATGAGTAACTAGAAAGTGATCTTAATTGCTACATAAATCACATGTGGCTACTTAGCATAGCCAAATACACGTCTGCATAGGAATCAGTCTCCTCAAAACTGTCTGGAGTATTTCATCAACCTTGCAAAAGAACTGGTGTGCCAAAAAAACAGAAGGCAAGCAGCAATTACTTAGTTCAAGTCAATTCATACCTGCCTACAGAAACGCATGGGCCTCGTACAGGAACCTAAACACATACAAAAGCTTAACAGTACTGTAGTCAGGTAAGTCCTGCATCACAACTGCAGTGGGTGACAGCACGCTGTGCTAGCTTTAGCCGCACTAGGGCATGCACCAATGTCTATGAAATGTGCTGGGTTTAAGACCTTTCCTGAACACTGGTCTCAAATGGTACAAACCTCCGTTATATTTACAGAATCACAGAATGGTTTGGGTTGGAAGAGACCTTAAAGATCATCTAGTTCTACCCCCACATAGAATTTTTTTTTTATGTGAGTGTATACATGCACACATACACAAACCCCAACTATTTCTACCTCGGAGGAAAGCGCAGTACACATTGAACCCTGTGTGCTGTCTGCAATAGTCCCCTGTCCACAAGGAGGGTTAAATGATAGAGACCTGTCACTCTCACTTCTGTCTTCCAAATGCCTATACTGCTTGGCTTGGCTCCCAGGTATACCGTCACAGGCAAATGCTGCATTACAGAGCTACCACTTCATCTAAAATCCTCTGTTAATCGGTTTATTTGCAACTGTTAATCCAATGCCACTGGCTTTTTACACAAGGGACAAACTGCACGATCAGCTCTCACTTCAGTTTTACTTCATGATTCTGCACTTGCAGTGGCTAAATGTTAGCCAGCAAGAACCACTTCCAAAATGGTTATTCTGATACTGTTCTTACACACAGGTCTGCAGCTGACACTAGAAAGCATGAAAATGGGGTGCTAAATTCTCTCCTTCCTTAAGTAACTGGTTAAGATGTTTTGGGGTTTTTTTAATTGCTTTAGTGTATTCAGATGATCCTGATCTCTGCTGCTCTGCAGAGCACCTCCCAGAATCCACCACTCTTCACTTAAAACAATACTCCTTCTGTTTGCATGTCTATTCACAAGTGTCCAAAGAAGCCTAAGTCTAAACTTTCTGGGCCATAAGGCTATAGGTGCCCAATACTTTGACTGCAGTGAAAGTCCAAAGATCCAGCAGTTTTGCCTTTCTGCCTATGCACTCAGATAAACCCACAGGATTATCCCAACTCCACTACATCACTTAAATCACAAAACACCCATAAATACTAGCTACTCCTGATCATACCAGTGAAAAGCCTAGCTACTATACTCCACCACTCAGATAGGTGGAACAAAGTCTTTTTTTCTCCAAATAAAAGAGGGGGGGAACAAATTCTATTGTTTATCTGGTGATATTCGAATAAATGTCAGTAATGGAGTAACACACTGCTGGTGCTCCAAAAGTTTATGCTAACAGAACAGTAAATACCCAAGACGCACCTAATATAGTAGTAACAGAATAGACTAAAAATAAGTGGGAAAATAGTTAGTCACCCAGCCTTAAAACTACTTGCCACTGCTGCTGCACTCAGGACACTTAAATTGCACGTAACAGCACTCATTAGATGTTTTAGTGATGTGAACTCCTCTTGGGTAATACATTAACCCATTTCCCTAAGCTTGCTCTCAATTTTTTGTGTGCTAGTAGTTAACCATTTCATATGGTGAAGTCCCCAAAATGTAAACTGACGATTCTAAGAACCACCTGCGATGACAAATCAGTGTCCATCAGTTGGCATCCTCTGCACAGAGCGTAAATCTCGCCTCACCTCCAGAGGCTGTCAGACACCAGGAGGGAGCTCTGAGTTCACCCCAAAGCAGCCACCACGTTCCTCCAAGCTACTGATGCACACATGCCACATCCAGTGCTTCGAGGGAGGACAGCGGGGCAGAAACACAAAATAAGGATTGCTAGTTTACTCTGACAGCGTTGTGGGCTTAAAATAGACACAATCTCTATCCTGCTCATTCCTTCAGCTCTGAACTTTCTAGTAGTTTAGTTCAGGCAATGTTCATCCCATAATACTCACTGACTGTCAAATGGATAACAGGAAAAAAAAAAAAAAATAAAGAAAAAGGAAAAAAAAAA
>NDXB01021701.1:8205-21176 GCA_002631895.1 Agapornis roseicollis | reverse complement strand
GAAAAAAAGGAAAAAGGAAAAAGAAAAAAAAAAAAAAAGAAAGAAAAAGGAAAAAGAAAAAAAAAGGAAGAATGAAACATTAGTGGGTATTTTTAGTTGTTTTTTTTTTTTAAATAAGTTTCATGACTACACGTCAAGCACAAACACAAACTTTTTGGCTCCAAAGCAAGCCTATAATTAGAAACCTCATTTGTTCTGGTAGTCAGGAGAACCATTTTCCCTAGGGAATGTCACTAAAAGGAAACCCAGGAAGAGCTGTAATGGCCAAACAACGTGAAACTTGATTAATAAACAGACACTAGTAACACAGAGCCATCCTAACTAGACTCAAGCAGTTCCAAACTGCCTTTTACCCCTAGAAACAGTTTTCTGCTTTCTTCCCAAATGAAATGCCTTTTTTATCTCTCTCCCTCTCGATGAAACACCTTGAGCCACCGCGCAAGTTCAAAGGGAACAGACCTAAAAAAGAGCTTTTGCACCTTACCCTGCAAACCTCCTCCTCTGACAGCGGAATGAGAGCTGGCTGGTTACCTTGCCAGGACTAGTTAAGGATGAGACTTTCACCCTCTGCCTTTTGCCCCTCCCCTTCCTACCTCCTCTGCTCTTTCATATCCGCTTTCCATTTCCAGCTTTTTTCAATTCATTTCCTTTCCCACCCCTATTACCACACCTGCAAATTCCACTGACACGCAGAAAAGATGGCCTCAAAAACAATGTCGCAGTGGGCACTGGGTGCAGGGGAAGGAACCAAGATCATGGGTCTGGAAGCTGGGAGGACTGTGACCAGTAAGGGGAAGAAAGGGGTAGACAACAGACTTCAGAGAGGGAAGGGATGGTGCTGACAGTGAGGAAACGAGAGTGTTCTTGGGTGCAGGAGAAAGTGCGTTTCTGGAAGCTGCCAACTGAAACAAAGGAACTTTTCTTGTAGGCACATTTACAGAGCCCTGAATGAAATGGTGAAAAACAGAGCAGAAACACACAGTTGCTTTTCTTTTCTTTGAAGACCAGAGCAGCATCCAAGTGCCAAACTTCCCTTCTCCAAAGTATGTTGCATTAGACTTGCAGCAGAGCTCTCTCATTTTGTATGCAAACTATTAACAATTCAGGTGCTGAATATGAGCTGCAGTATTTGCCCTCTTCCAACAGCTGCGATCCATGATTTTCACAGCACCGCCGGCTTCTGAACCAGCTTCCCAAAGCACAGTGGTGTCCTCTCTCCCAGATCACTCGCGTCAGGGGAGTGAGGCGGAGGCATCTCGCCCATAGCCTCTTCTCATGTTTCTAACCCTTACAGTTACAGTGGAAGGGGACATCAAAACACAGAGCAGACAGAACCAAGCACAGGGATGTCCCCAGGTGTCTGCGGTGATCCTGACAGAAGACATGAGCTTAGCAAGGCTGGGAATTAACACAGATGCCAACCACAACACTTGAAAAGCCACTATCCATCAAGCCACCTGAGAAAGGAGAAGTATGGAGAGGATTCACATCAACCCAGTTCAAAATGGGAGAGTATGGGGAACTAGTACATGGAGGAGAAGTGCAGAAAACATGCCAGGAAGATGGAAGATGTGTATCCCTCCAACATATGGCACGGTTTGAATAAGCAGGCATGACTGTTTCCACTTTTCCTGAAAGGATGGGGCTAAGCAGGAGGAAAGAGGGAGAGAAAGGGGTCAGCTTGTATAAGTTGGCAAAACATCTAATTTTGGTATTTTCTCTACAGGGAATGGACAATTTCCAAAGGGTTGATCATACAGAAGCATGGGTCTCGTGAAAGCCTATGGACACGGATAACTTTACTTACATGAGTAGTCACAGTGTCAGGACAGAAATATTTACAGTTCCTCCTTTCTCATTTATTAAATGAGTCATCACAAACATGAAGCAGGGCCACAGTGAGCTCAATCCACTCCCTGATTCCCAAATTTTACAACAGCCACAGAAGATAAGAAGTCTTAAATAAAGCTGAACTTTCACAAGCAAAAACACAACATAAAGCAATCTGTGTTTTATGCATGTTGCCCTCAGATTAAAGTATTTCTTGGCTGGGGTAACTGCTCAGCCCCAAAGCACCATGCTGCCTGGCATATGATGTAATGCTTTTCATGCTTCAACTTTTTTTAGAAGTGGTATATAGAGAGGAAGAGGCAAACCTTTAACCACTTTAGAAAAGATTGGGCATCCTAGGCAAAGCCCAAAGGTGCTATGACAAGATTTTGACACCAGAATGGGTATGGATCCAATAAAGCTGTCATAGCTACAGAAATTGAGGTACATAAGTGAGCCCATCTTTGCCCCATTAAATGGAAGACAAAAATTCACCCAGCTATTTAAACTTCCTTTTCCCTTCTCCTCTTTGGAAATCCACACAAAACACATCCAAACACTACTACTGAGTTTTTCTGCAGGCACAGCTGCAAGCCAAATGCTCTAACTAATTTTTCTCCCCACAAGAAAGGGGGCAGAGGGAGCTAAGAGAGGAATAAAAGTAACTGCCAGCACTTAAGTCTTCTACAAGACAAGAAACCCACACTGCAGAACTTAGTATCTGTATAGTTGAGAAAGACACAGAAACAATAACAGCTCCCCTCTTTCCTCTTCGCTCAAGGGGACATAGTATGCATTTTTTGACTAAACCTCAAATACAAACCAAAAGTAACATCCTCATCCATACAAAGAGGCTCATTATGATTGTTATTGCTGGAAGGGGAAGCTCACTCTTACTGGCCACATGACTGTTGAAATCTACATTCAGCATTGTTTTGGGGATTTTTTTCTTTCCTCTATAACTCAGCAGCTCAAAGCAACTGGTAATAACTTTATGACCAGAAACATTAGCCGAGCATTTCTGATGCTGCAGAGTCAGCAATACAGATGAATTTGTTCCAGGCTACTAAATACCTAGTTAAACACATACCCTGCAGCACCTCACTGCGGTGTTCTTTTGGGAAACATTACTAGAGCACAACATGAAATTTTAGGGGGATATTTTTCCATCCTCCCTTCACCTGGAAACATTATCATCACATACAGCATTTGCACAGTTTCCTAATTACACAACTAGTATTCACTAACACAGCTCATACAACAGTGTTATAAATGCACATGTATGTTTTTAAGATAAGAATCCAGACCTGGGCCTTCTCACATGCCATGATACAGTAGCTACACACAGCCTGACAGCAGTTAGGTATCTGTGCACATACCATAGTCCTCTTCTATGAGGGTCAGGTGGCTGCTGATGCTGGCCAAATAGGTTAGCAGATGAAGTTCAAGGACACTCAGGAGCACTTGCAAACTTCCAGAGAGCCCCTCCTGTTATGGGCAGGCTGAAACTAAAGAGGGGTGATAAGAAGGTGACCCCTGAGGAGGGGTGCAGCGAGAAGCGCCCTTGGGAACCAGGCAGGGCCTGATAAAAAAAGCTGGTCCCAGCCCATTTGCAAACGATGCCTGAGCTCAGGTGTAGGGACAGGGTGCGCCCAGGCTCCCTGCCAGACTTTGCAAAGGAAGCCAAAGCTCAAGAAAACTCCGTGCACTTCCTCGAATGGGGGCAGGAATGTCCCGAGGGACAGTTAGAGGGCTTAAGTTTTAAACAAATCACAGATGGGGCACAATAGATGGAGAATCTCGGAGAAACATAAACCAAGGCTGGCTCTCTGCAGTGTGATGTAGCCTAGAGGAACAGCTGTGGGCAGCGAATGATGGGTCCCTACAAGCCACACAGGTGAACCAGAGAGAACCCGAGGTATCTAGGCTTCAACAAGCAAGTTTATAGCTAGCTCTCCACAGCAGCAAGTAACATCAGCACCAAAGTGCAGCGGGGAAAAAAAACACCAGAGGTCTGTACTATGAAACAGGCTTAACAGAGAAAAGACACAGATGTTGGTGGGACAAGAGAAGAGCAGCTAGCACAAACCGGACAGGCTCTCTGGCCTGTAGTTTCCAGAAATACAAACTCTCTCTAGAAAATTATCTGTATTTTGGGAAGGGAAAAATGAGAGGGGCTGGACTGCTAAACAAGAAACGTGACATTTACCCTGCATGCGTTTAACGACAGCTCTGGATCAGACAGGGACTGTTCCATTTCGTACCCCCGACACGAGTTTTGCTCTTAGGAGAGCGGGGCTGGTTTTGCTATGGCAAGGCTTCCTCAACACACCAACACTTCTTGCTCTTCCTGTACCCTGCAGGTCCTTCACTAAAACTTCAATACTGACCACAAAAGGGGCTGGTTTGGGGCTTTTGCTTTGTTTTTAATCAGTTCTTCACTTCAAAGCCCACTTGCAGTTTATTTCCTGAATTTGAATGCTTAAACCACGGCACTTAAAACACTTCTGAAGGCCAATCTCTGCCAACAAAACAGCTGAAGAGGCTGTCATTCATCTTGAAACGAGCTCCGAGAGCGGTGAAGAGGCAGCCGCGCCGTACCCCGGCGGCAGAGCCGACAGCGGGGCTGATAGCGCGGTTACTCACCACAGAAACATGTGATGTTTGATCACATCGCATCCCGCCGGACCCCGGGGGCTCAGGCTTACAGCCCGGCTCCCTCAGCCCGGCTCCCGAGCGGGGCACCCGCCGGGCCGCCTCAGAGTTGTCCCGCGCAGGAGCCCCGCTCGCAGCCCGCTGAGGGCAGCTCTGCACGGGGCCTCCCCCGGCTCCGATCCCGGCGCCCAACGGCTCCTGCGGCCCTTCCCCGTGGGGGAGGGGGCGGCGGACACGTGGAGGCCGAGGCCGGAGGGAAGCGTTGCGGCCCGGCCCGGCCCGGCTGCAGCTGCCCCGCGGGGCGAGGCCGCCCCTCAGCCCGGCGCATTGCACTTACTTGCGGGTCGGCGCGGGTCTTGCCCGGCGCCCTCCTGAAAAAGGAGGTGCGGGCGGTGAAGAAGAACTCCTCGGACTCCTCCTCCTCTAGGCTGCTGTAGCCACTGCTCATGCTGCTGGTCCAGGTCATCGGCAGCAACGGCGGCGGGTGCTGGTGCTGCTGGGGCCGGGCGGCGGAGAGCGCCGTCCCGGCCGCCACATGGAGCCCCGCCGCTGCCGTTCCTCGCCCAGCGCCGCCGGGTCTAGGGCAGAGGAGGAGGAGCCATCGCTCTAACAAACCTACTCCCGCCCTCCGCTCCCTTCCTGCTGCACAAGTTTCCGCGCTCAGCGCCGCTCGGAGCCCCGCCCGCCCGGGCAGCAGGTGAGGGGCAGGGACGACCGCTTCCACCGCCCGGGCCCGAAACACCGGCCCGGCCCGGGCGGCGTCCGGCAGGCGCGGCTCTGGGGAGGCGGGCGGAGGAGCAGTGGAGCTGCGCGGCCCCCCGCCGGGCTTGTGCTGCTGATAGCCCGGCTCCCCCTCCTTGCTTACAAACAGCGAGGCAGGTGAGGGGGGCTTGCAGAAGAAGCTCCCCCAATAGTTATCCGATTTCACCCTCCAGTGCGCCCGCAAGAACGAAGTTATTAAAACATTAACAAAATAACTGCAAGCCTTTCCCGAACTGTTCCCCCACTGATCTTTGAATTTAAGCTTTGCAAGCACTAGCAGACCCAACCGTGCTGAGCAGGAAAGGCTTTGAGTTCCCGCAGCTGCTGTGGGTGGCTGGCGCTGGCCTCTTGCACGGTCAGGCCCACAGAATGCTATTAAGTCGCTGGAATTCATGGCCCCAGGATGTAGCAAGGAGTGAGGCTTGTGAAGACTCGGCAGAGATTAGATATGTGTATAGATAGCAAGGCTATCCAAGGCTGCAACTGGGAAACATATTTAAAAGCACAAAAGTTCTGATAACATGCAGGGCGTACATCAAACTCATCGTTAATGGGGGAAATTACAGACAATGCCTGAAGGCCAAGCTGCTCTGTAATTACCTGCTTCAGAGTTTCTCATGTCTTCCTTTAATTTATCTAGGGATGGTCACTGTCACTGACAGGATACTGGGTTTAAGGTACGGCTTCCTAAGGCTACGCAGCTGCCCAAAAAAGCGGGCTTGCCTTTCCTGCTTGCCCTCAGCCCAGCGTTCCTGCGGCCCTCAGTACCACCAGTGGTCCCACGGGGGGAAGTGAGTCACATCAGTCACTCACTGCAGCAGCAAACCCCCGGAGATGGGCCTGTGGGGATCAGGAAGGAGGGCAGGCTACACCTTTCAGCCTTAGATAAAGCAGATTTGAAGCTGTGTGTTTACCAAGCTGCAGTCTAAGCCAGCACATCAGCTTACATGGTCTCAGTACTCAGCCACAGACGTATCTGATCACCAACAGTTAATGTCTCCTTTCTCTCCTCCCCATCCCCAGCGTGCTGCCCCCATACAAACTCCTCATCTTCCACGTGCAGCCATTCCTAGCCCCTCACTCGAGCAGCATCTGGGTCTGCTTCTGCCAGACTGGTGCGCTGCCTGCACCAATATGCTGTACGTATTGATAAAGTCACCTCAACACTGGCAGAACAACTCACACCAAGAACTTAAACCAGTTCACCAGTTCGGGAGATGTTAAATCCTTACTTTCCTACCAACGCTGGTTCTTGGTGAATGACCAGATTTTTCTGTGGAGTTTGGCATCTGGCAGACTAGAAGGTTGCATAGCTTTTAAAAACAAATAATTATAAACGTGAATGTGTCAGACCTTGAGCCTACTTGTTGGCAGTGTAAAGCCCCATGGTATTTGAGATAGCTTTAAGTTTAATGCCAAGTTACTTGAATGTGACTGAAACATATTAAAATGCTTGCTTTAGACAAATGAGTATTGTGTTACCTGGCTCGCCAAGACCAGCCCTGTGCCAAACAGAAGTCCCCCCAGAGATCTGCTGGGCTTGCCTCTGAATCTGTCCAAGACCCGGTAACCTCAGTTTACAAAACTTTTGGGTAAAATGCCCCTGGCCATGATCACAGTTAAGGTGAAGGATTTTAAGTGACTCAGTTGCAAGTCCTGGCCTGAAGTTTATATGTTCTGTGGCAGCAAGGCACAGCATTCACCTTCTCTGTGGTTTACAGTATTATTTTATCCTGTTGCAACAAAGAATGATGGACAAAATATGTCTAAGTTCTTTGTGACCTATCTTCCAACATGAGTTCACTCCTCAGCTCTAGTTCTGGTTTTAAGCCTCCTAATTTTGACAGTGATTCTTTTTTCTTTGATTTCTATTTTTTGACAGTTATTTTTTTACTTTCATATTTTTTCAGATGTGACCCTCAATCAAACAATTCACAAGAAGGCTCAAACGGATGCGATGCGGTTCAATTTTGTTTTGCTTGGTGCTTGCAAATAACATATCCAAATCTTATCAAGTGTTTTGCAAGGCTGATACTTAAAGATGGATTGGTATACCCGTGGATTTCACTGTTGCCAGACTATATTCATATTTTTAAGGTCTCTGTCCCCAGACAAGTTCTTTTCTACTTTCTCAAATTAACTCCTTAATTTTACATTAACTTACTTTGTCTTTGTTTAATTAGCAAAGACAGCCATGTCTCAAGATGAAGTTAGCAATAAGCTTTCTGAAAGCATACATGTTCTTAAGGAGAATTATTGAAGCATTAGGTAAAAATAATGAAGTTGAAAGCCAAGGAATGTGGCACAGGAGTGAGATTTAAAACCTAGAAAAGCACTGCGAGTCTCCAATTCAGTCCTTCCAAGAAATAATTCAATCCAATGAGAAATTAAGCTGGCAGTCAGTTATCACAGGATCAGATGGCCAACTGGCAAGAAGAGAGAGCTGCTGGGGTTTTCATAAATGAATAGTTAAGTTTGGGTAGCAAGAACTGCAAGTGCACCTGTGAAGGAAAGGAAAATAAACTTTTTTATTCAAGCTTGCTGATACAGATGGCATTTCAGAATATTTTTTAACTGTAGCCCATTCAAGCTAGTTAAAAGTGGTAACTTTTGGTAACTAACACAACCAAAAATAGTATGGGCACCCTGTGTTCCAAAGCAAGAGTCTCAGGAGTAAGATATAAATGGAAAGCAATCAGAGGCAAAGATTACCTGTGTGAGGTTATCTTTGTGTTATCCCTACTTGTGTAAGGGAGGAAGCAATATTTTAAATCACTGTTACATTCAAGAATAAATTCAGCTTTAAATCACGCTGTGGTTTTGGAGAATCTGCTCAGAGAAATGAATATATATAGCTTCCAGAAAAGTGGAAATGAAAGCTGGACTTCCTGAATGGCAAAACAGGTGTGACTAATTTTATGAATCTGGCAAGGATTAGGACTTTCAACTACCATAACTGAAATAACCCTCAGAACCAGACATCACATTGAGTAAATGTGGAATGCTTCACAAGCTCCTGCAGCTTCGTTTGTTTATTTGTATTAAAATACCACTTCATTGAAGTGATCACAATACCACAGGAAGGCATGGTTGAACAGGATTACAAGGGGCAGCTCAGTAATTCATCCCCAGCTCTGAAGAACCAAGTACTTGAAACCATCCCTAACAGACTTTCAGCTAATCCATTTTTGAAACACAGTATGGTAGTGTAGTGTCTCCCTTAAAGGTCATTTCTTCCAGTGTTTAAGCTGTTTATTGACTTAGAAAGTTTTTCTTAACACCCCATTTTAAATCATTAACCTTGCCCATTTGCTTCTTAGCAAAAGAAAGAGAACAGTTTATCTAGCAACCTTTTGAGTATTTGAGGACTCTTTTTGTCCCCCCCATTCTTCTGCTTCCCAGACTAAACAAAGGGACAACTGATAAAACATCCTATAGAGTTTACATTAACTCCATAGGAGCTGCATGATGTTTACATGTTTCTAAAACATCCCCTCTGCCTGCTGACATAGAAACTGGGAGGACTGATTAAAACAGGAGAGCTACTAAACATTCACTCAGCCAGCAATGCTGCTTTGCGCCCCTGGACCAAGATGTTCACTTCTGCACACAAGCCTTGGTCTTTTCTCCAGGTTTTTACCAGACCGTATCAAAAGGCACTGGATCAAAGGAGCAGGAGAGCTAAAGCAAGATAGGGCATGGGCTTGGAGAGTCCTGTAGCACTAAAGACTATATTTCTGTTAAAATAAACACAGTAATGGGGACTAAACTTCCTTCACCCCTCTATATCTGCATTAGTATCCCCCCAGTTTCACCAGTGTTCTGCAGCAAGAGCTTCATTAACAACCCTAGCAGTATTTAGAATTATAATTACTATCAGTTTGCAAGATGTCCCCTGCCCCTCTCTACTTCAGGAACCCTTTTGGTCACTTCTGGAGCCCTGCGGGCCTCTTTCTCCTTCTCATTTTCTGCCTTCACGTGTCTTTGCAAGCCCTGGCCCTGATCCTGTGAAGGCTTGACCATGGACGTAGCTTTAGTGATGATTGGTCCCTATGGGACATACTGACTCTTAAGATGTGCTTAGAAATCCAAAAGGATTACTACCTAATAGCATGTTGGATTTGGCTTCTTTGTAATATGCTTACAGGAAATGTAATTATTCCATGATATTCATTATGTAAATTATAGCTGTGTAGCAAAGATTACCCAAAAACAAGTCACAGAGGAAGGAAGATAGTTTGTAATGGGCTATCCCTTTAAAATCAGAATAAATAATTTAGAAATAGAGTGAGTTTATTTTTTTCTACATTCCAGCTGAAAACGGTGGTAATTTCAAATGATCAAAGCAAAGCAATCAAGTTGAAATACAACCAACACAGAGCATCCACTCAGGCCTGTAGTTTCCTTACCTCAGTACACTTTCTGTTTACTCATTTCTCCCATTTGTCTTGAATTAATAGCTCAGGTCTGTTTAGTACCACTGGCAGCAATGACAATTACCCTTCAAGTCATACTCAGCGACTTGTTAATTCAAACAAGGTCATTCCAGCCACACAGGCACATGAGTGCAGACTGAGAACAAACAGGAGCCAGCTAAACAGCCTCCCTCCATCCCCTCGTGAAGAAACGCTGTGGGGAGGGACACATACTTGCTATGGCAGATACAGCCCTAGATGGCATTGTCAGGAATCCTTTTCTGGTTCCTAAAATTCTTAATTTTGCCCAGACCTTAGCCCCCTTGATATGACTCCTTCATCCAAAATCCTCAAAATACAAGGGAAACTGGAAACTAAAAATAACCCATGTAACCGCTTTCTTACTCTAATGTTCATGCACTTGCAGGCATGCACCAAATCTGCGGTCTTCATCTCCTGTACTTGGACTGGTCAGAAGATAAAAGAACTCAGAGCGAGTTCACCTCCCCCATCCCATCTAGGGGTTGTGCTTGGAGCAGTCAGATCTACATGATTTTGATGGGGATGGAATGATGCAATTGCACTCGTCTCCTTTTTCACAATGCTGCCAATATGTGCCCATCTACCCACATCCACAGTCTTAGTGAAATCAATATTGTTACTTGTATTTTAAGTATGCATGCATTTAGGAGGATTGGGGACTTTATCTTGGTTGCTACCTAAAGCTATAAACATAAACCTGTACCTTCCTGACAGTGTTGGAATTGTCCTCATCCTCAGGTTAGACAGTTTCCCTGAATATTCAAGAAATACCCCTTTTTATTTCAAACAGATGAGAGTAACATCGATCCAGCTTAGCAAGATGACTCAAGGTTGGCCAGTGTATGACTGCAACCTTCACCAAGGAAGTATTTTTGCAGTTTGAAGGCACTGCCATGAGGTCTGGCCTTTTCATGTGGTGCTAGCACCAACCTGCACACATCCTGCCCGTCCCCAAAACCCACCAGGACTGACAGAAAGACTCCCATTGCCTTTGAAAACATTCTGATGAAGCTCATAAAGCAATTCGCTGGTGTACTTGTGTGCATTTTTCTTTCAGGTTATTTGCATCCCAGTTGGGCAGAAGTGTTCTCCGAAACAGACACATTTGCTAGTAATTTTCTTCCTTTCCTGTTGACTAAAACCAGAATTATTAAGCAGGTACATTTTTGTCACATATGTGAAAAGGTAGATTTTCTAATACAAACGATGAACAGGCATTCCTTATGTCTGGCATACATTCAGTCAGAGGGTTTCAGAGAGCTGTGCAAATATACCAAGGTGAGTCTTGCCCTGACCCTCACTCTTATTTCAAAGGCTGGATTTCTGTAGCACTGACAGATCAGTAGATGTGCCAGTAGTAGTAAGAGTTCAAAGCTGAGAACCATGTTGCAAATGACAATCTGTTCCCTGCAGCAATGGCCTTTTTAGCTTATGCTGTAGCCAGCCCTAACAATGTCAGGTCACAAGTCTGTCAGCACCCAGAAGTAGCCCAGATGCCCCAATTCAATAAAGAGGTGAAGAATTCTTCCTTACTCACACAGTCCCATTGATGTGTACAGTCAGACACAAGCATAAGCTGAAGTTGGCATAAGGGAAGCTCAAAGGCCCAGGAGTGCTGTCATGTAGTACTCTGTAAGCACCCATGCATTGCCAGGGGAAGCAGTAATGCTACTAGATGAGAAAATATAATCTTATGGAAATATTCTATAATAAAGTATACAGAACACAGGCATTCCCCTACTTTAATTGTGTTCCTAATTGCTAACAGTATGTAAAAATACTCGGGGCAGTAAACTTAACTAGGACCTTCTGTTTCAAGTATAGAAACCACAACTGTGGAAGCTCAGCATGCTTTGTGGATACCACGAAAATGTGAGCCCTAATGCACTGTAGCTGCAATCTGATTCCCAGCATCTGTCCTCAAACTGGTGAATTGGTGGGGGAAGGGGCCTTCTGGTCAGGGAATCATGTCCCCATTGTTATTTCCCAGACAAAGAGCAAGAAATTGTCCTGTCATACTGTGTACAAGATGACATTTTGCTCTGTCTGATTGTGATAGATATGTAGAAACTCCCTAAAAACTGCCCGCACAAGTTTAGGACTTTCTAGTAAATCATCTTGGCAACAGCCCGTGAAGACAAGCATCCTAGGAGGACAACAGATCTGACAGCTTGTTGCTGAAATGCCTAATCCATCCACTCCACCCTTAGCTGGAAAAACCTGGCCTCGAATGCAGTGTCCTACACCTGCTGAGCCAGCCGAGCCAGCCCGCTGCCGGGCAGCCCTGCTAGCGTGTCCCTGCCTGCCCACTGGCTCCACAGGCTTGCAAGCCCAGCCGGAAACGGAGGAGCTGCCCGCTGCTAATGCAAGGTAATTCATGTTTCTCTTCCCCCTCCCCCCCCGCCCAGTACTTCTGCAGTGCTGCACAAGAAGAACATCATTCACATTTCCAGTGGGATGTGACCACCTTGGAAAATTCTGCCCTGAATCAGGCTTTCTTTTTGCTAAATCTCACTGACGTTTTTCATATTGAGTCCGTGCCCCAAGGCCCAAGAGCTTCCTGATTCCCACTTTTGCTGTCATGCTCTTCCTCCCTCACTGTGAGAGCACTGGTGCAGAGGGAGGAAGTTTAAAGAACAGACAGGATCGTAGGGAGTGGAAGAAAGCTGAAGTGAGAAATAGGCAAAAACTGAAGAAAAAAAAAAAAACAGGTAGTATATTGAAATAAGAATTAGATTTTTTTCTCTCCAGAATTCCTGAAAATCCCCAAAGAAATAGCCAGGGAAATTTCTGGGTGGAAGAAGAGCATGTGTCTAGGAAAGCTGAGATACATGTTTCTAATTTTGAAGGAATATTTAGAGAAAAATATACTGAAAAATTAGAAAGGAAAGTGATGGGGAAAGTACCCTACTTGAAAGGGCAGATAAAGAAAGCATAAGTATCAAGGCTGAGAAGATAGCGGAGAACTAGAAAAGAAGAAACAGAAAATACAGTGGTGCCTTTTTTCTTCCAAAATTGTGGAATGGCGCACACACAGCATCTCAGGTCTTCAATTTATGAGATTTAAAGTCAGTCTCGTGGCTTCACCTATAGAGGGAAGAGGAAAGGAGGAAAGTGGATGCCTTTCATCAATGAAAAGCCCAGCAGAGCTGCAAACCGCATGGGCTGTAGCCTTGTCAGAGACATCCTGCTTTAATATAGTCCTTGCTCTTCTCTGCCTACATTTTCTGCATCAGATGTAGTGACAGCACTTGGGGGGGGGGGAGG
>NDXB01021700.1:0-22556 GCA_002631895.1 Agapornis roseicollis | reverse complement strand
GGGAGGGGGAGGAGCAGATTTTAGTCAAGAAAAGGAAAACAAAGCCTCTGGAAAGCAAATGATGAGCAATCTCCTGTCTGGGGGGCTGTGAAGCATCACCCAAAGGAGGGATCCCTGCACCACGCTTGTCTCACCCCTGCAAACCAGGCAGTTCCAAGCACTTTGAAGCAGAGCTTTTCCCTTTTTTAACCCCCTCTAGCTACTTTTCCACAGGAAATTGTGGTTTTGCTTTCACATAAGAGCCACAAAGCCAAAGGTTTCCTAAATTCCCTCTGTGAGTGTGAAGTTCAACTGCAGACCTTGCGGCACAATCTCCCTGCGTGTGCTTTGCCTGTTAAACCAGGATCTTTATAGAGAATCCAGAGGAAAATTCCAAATGAGCTGACTTCATTCTACAGTGCCAGCTAACCTGCACCACACTGGGATGAAACAGCATGAGAACAACTGAATGGTAATTGATATGGCTGTAATAGAAAGGTTTTGTTACCCGAAATCCTCCTGCTCTGGTGATGAACCAACTCAGCTCCTCCCGATTCCTGCTCAGTTCTAGTCTAAGCTTTCATCTAAAGTAGGAATATAACATTCTGCAGCAAGATTTATTGCACAAACAGCACAGCAACCTAAATATAACTCCTGCTTAACCCATCTTCCTAGAGGAGCACTGGAAATGAGAAAGGCAATTGGATTTATTATAGGAACACAAACCTCCACGTGGGTTCTACACTTGGTTTATACAGCTCATGAGAACAAGGGGGAAGAGCAGAGGTGAACGATGCTGCGCTGCAGGTGTCCACAGCAGAATGGGACAGTCCCATCTGCTGATGGAATAAACAGGACAAAATCTCAGAATTCACCAAAAAGCTGAGTAAAATACTAACAGATCAAGAACTGGACCAAGAAGCGACAGCACCAGAGCCATCCCTACAGAAAACTGCCCAGAGCACCCAGCAACGCCACAACAAACGGTATTTGGAGACTTCCTGATTTCTTTTGACACTGTTATTAACCTTTAGAAGGCTGTAAGTTGTTTAAAACCTGTCAGAANCAGAAAACTGCCCAGAGCACCCAGCAACGCCACAACAAACGGTATTTGGAGACTTCCTGATTTCTTTTGACACTGTTATTAACCTTTAGAAGGCTGTAAGTTGTTTAAAACCTGTCAGAACCAGAGAAGCTGTGGCTGCCCCATCCCTGGCAGTGCTCAAGGCCAGGTTGGACACAGGTGCTTGGAGCAAGCTGCTCCAGTGGAAGGGGTCCCTGCCCATGGCAGGGGTTGAAACTGGATGAGCTTTAAGGTCCCTTTCAACACAAACTACCCTGTGATTCCATGAAACCCAGCTTGATGGGCACTGGCAGTGCAAAATAAGCTGTTATATTACTTATTAGGTACCCCTTCAGCTCACACATGTGCTGTTGGCCAAGAAGCCTCAAATTTAATCCCACCAGGCATTAAATACATTGAACCTTTGGTTAAAAGGGTGATGCAGGTGGGTCAGGCACCTATACACAGGGCGCTCTGCTCTCTGGGCTTTCCTGCTGGAAATTCCAGCCTCCATGTGTGCACCTTCAACTCCAAATCAGTAACTGCTCAATGACATTACATCTGTTCAACCAAAGCCCAGCAATATCCCTGCCTGTGGCACAGGGCTGGAACTGAATCTTAAGGTCCTTTCCAACCTAAACCATTCTATGACTCTATAATATCAACCCTAGTTGGGATTTTCCAAATGCAGTAACGGTCATTCCAGCAGCTTAGACTCAAATTTGGCTTGTTTTAAGAACTGCTTGTTTTAAGAACTCCGGGGCAATAAAGGGCTGGCCTGCATCGAGGTTTGCCCATCCCCAACACTGAACCTGGATCACGTTGTAGGGCTGACCACGGAGCAGGATCTGGGGCTCACGCACTCCCTCTGCCGGCTCCCTGCTCGCTCCTGATGAAGCTTTCGCCTCGCCTGAACTTCATCCACCAAAACAAATCATCATGATTCACTGCACAGCGAAGGCAAAACTGCACACGAGCCAGCAAGCGAGCCCTCCGCACGCAAATAAGAGGCTTTGAGGCTTGGAAATAGGGGATTTACCAAGAAAATGGGCAGATGCGTCTCCTGTTGGAGCGTACGCTGAGGATAAACAACTTGTACAGATAAAAACAGCTGATGGGATTTATTCAAACCTGTTGGTGATGATTCAACAGCAAGAACTGGGTAACAGCAGCAAATGCACCACAGCACATCCTGAAAGAGCCGTCACCTTCCTCCTTCACTGAGGCAGCACAGTAGGGCTGGACCTCATGGGCACCACTTTTACCTGGAACAGGGCTTTGGACAACAGATGTAGGGACAGGCCAAGAGCAATGGCTTGAACCTGCCAGAACAGGGGAGACTGAGATGAGTTCTTAGGCAGAAGTTCTTCCCTGTGAGGGTGCTGAGGCGCTGGCCCAGGTTGCCCAGAGAAGCTGTGGCTGCCCCATCCCTGGCAGTGCTCAAGGCCAGGTTGGACACAGGGGCTTGGAGCAAGCTGCTCCAGTGGAAGGGGTCCCTGCCTGTGACGGGGGTTGGAGCTGGATGAACTTTAAGGTCCCTTCCAACACAAACCACTCTGGGGTTGTGATGACTGTGGGGACAGCATAAATGACACAGCACTCCCCGCTTTTCCATAGACACCTCTTTCACCCACCAAAGCCACTCAAACTGGTTCATCTGTATACAGGTTTCAGGCAAATTTACAGCTGAACCATGAGGAAAACACGTGCTGCTGACCTGAAACCCAGCCCAGGTCTGACTGCAGGAAAACCAAGTCTGAAAACACAAGTGTGAAACATCATTTCTCTATTTTCCATTTTCACACAGCCCAAAGCCCATTTCTACATCCAAACCATCCAGAAAACCTGCTCAGGCCAAAGAATTCCATGGAAATGTCTTTGGGAAGGGTTTGCTCACAGAAACCAGGAGCTACCCAAACACATTGGCTGATTTTGCCAGGCTGCAGCAATGCTTTTCAGTGTGGTTGGGATGAATTTTGAGACAACCACATCTTTCCTTTGCACAGTAAACCCCAGTGACTCCAAACAGCTGCTCCCAGCACAATTCCCACTGCAGCCCCGGAGGTGCCCACGTGCAGAGCAAACACTGCCACAAGAAAAAGCACCATGGCAAGTGTCAGAGTCCAACCCGGCACACGACTTCCTTGGCCAGGAAAGCCCTGGATCACATCCACCTCCTCAGCTCAGCCAACAGAACAGGCAGCTCAGGAATGTCGTTTCCTACCAATGCATCTCCTGTGGGCGAGTCTCTGCTGTCTGCAGCCATCGGCCTTTTTCCTCCTGGGAGCTACTCTGGTCTGCAGAGTTCTGAGGTTCACTGAGGGCACTAACAGGGTGTTACCTCTCCCTTTCCTGTCCTGTGAAACTTGGGGAATTTGAGGATCATAGAATGAATTCCAACCTGGTTTGTGTTGGAAGGAACTTAAAGCTTAACCAGTTGGACCCCTGCCACAGGCAGGGACCCCTTCCACTGGAGCAGCTTGCTCCAAGCTCCTGTGTCCAACCTGGCCTTCAACACTGCCAGCAATGGGGCAGACACAGCTTCCCTGGGCACCCTGTGCCAGTGCCCTGAGCCCTTCATCCTTTTGTTGACTCAAGCATAAAGGGACAACAGGATCAGGAATTAGTATGAGACGGAAGCAAACTGCAGAAGCTTTGCTTCCAAAACAACCCTGACAAAAGGCACCCAGAGACAAGACACACACATGGCTCCACACACCGTCCTTTAGTGCTTAAAGAGACTTAAATTATCAGTGTCAGCGCCCACACTGCAGCACTGGCCACAGAAACCAGGCAACCTCCTGTTGCTTCACTCAGGGGGACAACCAGTCAAGATTGAGGCTTCCAACACTGCTGCAACATTCCAGTTTAATGTTTCACTGCGGGAACAGGGAATGAAGTTTAGTGCTGGGGCAAATCACCTGAAGCAAACATCAGATCAAGGTCAGGCAGCTGGTCGTGCCAAGTGCTCACACTGAAGCCTCTGGGCTTGCCCTGCAACGTGGTCTTTGGCTTAGCACCCGCACGGGAAGGAGGAAGAGTGGGGAAGGATTTCAGTTTTGCAATGACCAAAGTTGCTCTGCAGCTGAATTCACACCCTCAACATTCCTCCATCCACTGAGAAATGTGAGTGTCAAGCAGTCACTGGAGAGATTTCATCACAAGGGAAGATGAGCTCAAGGCTACTTCCAAGCCAAAGAGAAGAAGGATGCAGTGGGAAAAGCTGTGTCTTAGTGCAGACTCAGCAGCCAAGGTTCAGTTTAAATCAATACCCCAGTGTTCAGATGGTGCTGACTTGGCAGCAGCTGGTGCAATGGTCTGATTGTGGTGAGCAAGCAGGGGGCTGAGATATCTCACACCATCTCCACATGGACATCAGCAGCAAACAGTGTTCTCCTCCTGATCTTAACTCCTTGCTGCTGGGCTGTGGCATGCACTGGGTAACACACTAACAAGGGTTTTCACGATGTCCACTCACCTCAAATATGCATTCCACCTTCAGACTAGTCTCTGTAATTCCTGGTAGGAAGCCTTTGAGGAAAGCTGTCAGCTCTGAAATGAACCATCTAGCAAGTATTGCCCAGGAGCAAGGGTGGATCACCCCACAGAGAACTGAAGGGCAGAGCTGTTTAAACAGCAATTGCAATAATACAGAAAGTATTTTCTCTCTCTCAGTGGTGGGAAAAAAAAGGAGTTTCCATGGATAGACCCACACCCAGACAGAAACCCCTCTGGCCACACAGCACCCACCTGCCTGACACAGCTTCCAACACCTTCACACATGGCACAAGCACAACATCAGGTGTCCCAGTGCCAGGCTCATGGTGATTAACCCCATTTCATAGGTACAGAAGCACCGAGAAGCTGAGGTCAAACAAGCCCTGGGTAGGGCTGGGATTACAATAGAGCATCCCAGCTCCCTGACCTGTGCTGAAGAAATGGGGCCACCTCCTCCCCCCAGTTCAGAGGAACACAGCACCAAGAGCTCTGGGTTTGAGCTGGAAACAATGATAGGCTGGTCAAAGAGAAAGAGGTGATGGGGAAAAAGAGGAAGACTTCTGAAAAGCAGGCACAGATTTAAGTGCTTGCCTTGACACCCATGAAGAGAGCTCACCCAGAGCATGCCCAACCCTGGGGGTTGTCAGCACAAGATACCAACTAGGGAGGGCTAGCACCCCTCAGTCTCTGCGATCCGAGCTTACGTACCCCTTTGTCACACTGGATGGAGAGAAGAGCGGTGCCTCAGGCTCTGCAAGCATGAGATGTCAGCAAAGGGCATCACCAGAGCCTGGTTAAGAGGCAGACATGGGTCTGGCTGAGGCAGCGAGGTCTCCTCATCACCCAAACCCTATCAGAGCCACTGGCAATCTCCTGCAGTCCCTGTCAATGCAGTGCTGGCAGGAGCAGAGGATTCCTTTAAGAGGTTAGAGAGGTAAAGCACATGGGGAGGGAAGGAGAAATACTTTCCTCTTCGGTGATACGAGCTTGCAGAACAGCCTGCACGGTGGTGGCAACTGCAACCCTGTTATTACAGAACAGGGAGGACTGCTCTGTGTTCCCTTGGAGCTTCAAGGGACAGGGAAATAGGGAAAAAGCCCCAGGGAAGTGCCACACACTCGACATGAGGGTCTACAAACAGCATCAACAACCCCACCAAACACAGACCTTCAAGCAACTGAGCCCTCTCCAGGGAAACACAACCCAGCAATTCCATGTAAAACACATTTTCTGAGCCACCCAACAGGCTGGAGGAGGATTTGCTGCCGTTTCCAAACAGGCTGGGAATTGGCTTCTCTTTTTGTAGGCCTTTCTTTCATTCCCTAGCTAATGATAAAGGTGATGTTCTGAGGAGCAAAAGCACTGCCAGTCAGGGATACATCACCATGGGGAAAGCAGTTCTTTCTGTCCTACATGCCATATCTCATGTCTAGCTCTTTAGGGAGGCTTCAAACTACCAGATATTCAATACTAAGAAAGAGAAGACCCCAAAAATATAAGTCAAATCCACATCATGTTCATAAGCAAATAAAAAATAAGGAAAATAGAGAGCACCTCTGCCACTCAAGGGTACCCTTTCGAACTGATAACCACAGCCTGGCCTCACACCAAGCACAACATCATCACACAGCATGAAACTCCAGGATACCACAGCATCCAAAAGCCAGGTTCAGAGCAGTCTGAAGCATCCCCCACATCCCTGTCTCCAGAACAGGTCACCACTGCTCTGAACACTGAAGGTCCAGGAGGTTTGATGGAGTTGCAGTGGG
Organism: Agapornis roseicollis; assembly: GCA_002631895.1. NCBI lineage: Eukaryota > Metazoa > Chordata > Aves > Psittaciformes > Psittacidae > Agapornis > Agapornis roseicollis. Next base: position 16,247 of record NDXB01021700.1, on the reverse strand, counting down.
GAAAGAAAACAGCCGCCTAAAAACAAATGCAGGAAGAGAACGTGTTCCACAGGGCAATGGGAATGTGGTGGCTCCTGGAGTTCAGTAACTGCAGGATGGATGCAACAATAATGGCACAAAGTAGCTGCTTTTGGATTTCTTAAGGTGTTTTGGGCAGGTGCCTTTACACAGTGGCAGGAGGAGCCAATGTGCAGCTGACAGCAGTGACAAGAGAAAGAACTGGAAGTGCTTGACTTGTGCAGAGCTGTGCTTTTTGGACAGGCTCAGTATCCTGCACACACTCTGCCTCCTCCCTGGAAGTTCACCATGAGGATAACAGCACCAAAGGGGGTTGGAATCACAAAATATGGGGTTTGTTAAGGTTAATATGTATTTTGCCTTCAGCAACAGCTCCTTTGTCTTACCCCTTACTCAAGGTAGCAGAACAGCTCCAAACACCATCCCTTCCAACCAACTAAAATCAAAGCATCTCTGCACCAAACACAACTTGCTCTGGAGACCTAGGAGACCCTTAAATGCATCTTGAAGCCCTGATGGGGCTGTCACTACTGATCTGAAGTTGGACAAGGCTGGCAGTGGAAGTGAGCATCTCTACACCTCTTCAATATGAAGCTCCTGAGAAGCCCCAGAGCAATTCAAGCAGCTCTGCCACCTCACCTTCAGAGGCCCACACTGCTACAAAACATGCACAAGCACAGGACAAAATAAGCCAGACAAGTGTTTCAAAAGGAGTCTGAAACACAGAAGAGAGAGAGCACATGAGTTGCAAATGTTGCCTGGACTATACTAGATAGGGGGAAAACGACTATTTCAAGCCACAGATGTGTCAGTGGGTGTTCAGCAGGCAAAGACAAATACCACAGAACTGGGGAAGCAAACAGAGACCACAGCATGGTCCAGTGTGGATGAAGCAAAGCTCTAGGAGAACCTCTGCAGCTCCTGAAAGCCCACTCCTGAAGGCAGGAGCCCTGTTTGCTGCATGTTGCTCAACACAAGGCACAGTGTTCCATTTGGATGCGTCACCCCGCTCTCTTTTAATCTAAGACATGAGCAAGTTGAAAAAGGATTTTGACCTGAATATCTACACTACATCAAAAGCTGCATTAGCTGTTAATGGCAGCACAACCCAGATACCTCGATGCAGCTCCCAGGGATGTCACCAACTGCAGATGGTCCCACTCAGGTCAGAAAACTCACTCAAAAGGAGCTCCAATGTGGAGAAGCACCCACTGAACATGTTATCAGGGCCACTTGTTCTCTTCCCATCTAGATTTGGATCTGATTCGAGCCTCTCTCTGCCTCTGACACCTTTCAGAAGCCCTTTCAGACATCCCCACGCAATGCTGCAGTTCAAAGCCAAGAGCTTAAAGCTTATTTACGTCCAACTTTAAGGACAATTTGTGAGGGCAAAGCCTGGCTCAGTGTTTCCCAACAAAGCTTGCCATGCCTAAATATACAGGGAAAAAGAACTTCCCTCTGAGGAGCAGTTCTATTTACACAGAAAGTGGGAAGCCTTTTCCAGCAGCCCTCGCTCACATCCTGGGGAAGCGGCTGGAACAGGCAGTGGGCAACGCTGCCAAACCCCAAGGGTGCTTCGAAGCCCTGCAGAGACCTTTACAAACTGGTTGTGTGCTGGGAGCACAGGGAGAAAGGACCATTCCCTTCATTGCAGTGCTCGCAGCGCTGGTGTCACTGCTCCGGAGGGAACTCGAATCACAACTGGAAATCATACAACAGTGCTTGGAAAGTCGACAGTGGAGCAGTGAAATCCTGTCAAAACCCAAGAGCTTCACTTCCAATGTGGAAAAAATGCTGCTTGGGTGGAGTCAGCCATCAGTGAGAACAGCAGGTAACACAGCAGGAAAAACATGCACAAACATCTTCACTATGTGAAAACAAGCACTGGATGTGATTCTGCCTCAGCGAGGAGCAGGCAGATACAAAAGACATGGTGAGGATTGGACATGGTGCAGGAACAACCCTCATTGCTTGCCCAAATCCTGCCCAGGATCCTGCTCTCTCCTCTCCCACTTCTGACAGCAGGGAAAGACCGACCCCAGGCAAACCCAAGGGACACAACCTAAGGGAAAGCCAGGGGCATTCAGCCTTTTTGTGGCACAAGTGTAAGAAAAAAGGAAGGGGAGATGGTGGGCACACACAGGGCTACAGAAATGTGGGAATAACAGCGAGTCCCTTAACTCCTGAATTAACCATCCAGCTCCAAGATGTGGCTCTTCAGCAGGGCCAAGCCCAGGCTGCAGCTGCTGTGCTGGGATATCAAACACTGCATGAGCATCATGGACCTGGGGCTTCGCGAGGCAGAGGATGGGTAAAGGCATCCTTCCACCAGGTTACAGATGGAAGCTCCAGTGTGATGGATTGTAACACATACTCCTTTCAGGAGAGGGGAGGATTCCCAGCTGCTGAGCTCCAGCACAAGCTAGGCTCCCCAGTGAGAACTAAACCCCATTTGAACCCCAGCACCATCCCCGGTGCTCAGTCGGGTTATCCACACACAGACACAGCTCAATCGGGTTACCCACACACAGACACAGTGCCCATGTACCGCCCCGACCCACCACACCGCAGCCCAGCACTTCAGTCCGGTTCTCTTTTGTTCTTCCCCCCAAACATGAATGAGACTTTAAATTATCAAGAGCACGATTCCAAGGCTCCTAACAAACGCCCTGCTCCATCTGGAAACCCAAACGGGCTCCAAAGGGCTGCACAGCATGAGCTAATCCTGCCGAGCCCCTGCAGTGCTTGCCCAGCCCAGCCCTGCCGTGACAAGGGAACCACCACCAAATGAAGCCGTTCTCTCCTCACCCACCACAGCTCAGCACCGAAGACAATGGCGAGGCACGACCCAAACGCCGCCGTGCTGATAAACCCCAACCTCATCGCTTCAATACAAGGCTCTGAAGATCAACACAAGCGCAGGGCGAGCAGCACACACGGCACGAACGCGAGATGTGGCTTCGCAGGGAGTTAATGGGCAACAAGCAGAGGCTGAGCCTCACCTTTGTCTTTATACACGGAGGAGCCGCCTGTGAGGCTGGGGGCACCCCAGCCCCCCCCGGGCGCCCGCAGCTCAAACGCTGGTTCTGGGGGGAAATCCAGGGCTTTTTAAAGAAAGGGCAGGTTTTACCGATCCCCAGCAGCAGCAAGACCGCAGGCCGCGTTCCTCTCTCCCACCGGGCAGGGAACGGGCTTCCCCCCTTCCATGGGGCGAGCATCCCTCGGGGGCCGAGCACAGCATCCGCTAACCCGGGGGAAGAGGGGCTCGGCCCCTTCGCCGTGGCCCCCTCCGGGCGAGGCCTGGCCCGCCGCCGCCGCCCCTCGGGGAAGGGTCAGTGCCCGCCCCCCGGGGCCCGCCGCTCACCTACCGCCGCCCGAGCCCTCAGGGCTGCCGGCACCGGGTCCGCCGCGTCGCCCGGGTGACGGCTCGAACCGGCGCCGCCATCTTCCTCCCCTCCTTCCCCTCCCGCCGCCAACCGCCACTCCGGAGCGCACCGCGCAGGCGGCTTCCCCTCACGTAATGACGCGAGAGGGGCGCCATGAAGGGAAGGTCTAAGTCGCTCCCGCCCGCCCCTCTTCATGTGGTGGAGGAGGACGCCATGTTGGGGAGGTCCCGTCGTGGCGGGAGAGGCGCAAGCGCCATGTTGGAGAGGTCGCGCTGAGGAGAAGGCGCCATGTTAGGGAGGTCGCTCTGTGGGTGTGATTAACACATAAATGTATTGGCTTTGGCAAATCATAGCTGTGGTTCTGTGGATATAACTGTACGAGTTTACAGAAACAAAGCTCGATAAAGACACAAGATTAGACAACAAGTGAAAAAGGGCCAGAACTCTGGAGCACAACAGAGTCACATAGTAAAAGAATCTGTAAAGAAAGGGGGTGTGTGTGGTGTGTGTCTTGATATAAGTAAAGCTAGTGCCTGAGAAACATAAAGTACTTTTTAGATTAACTTAGGTGGTAGAAAGAGAACAGTGCTTACATTGTAAGTCTGTGGAATTTGATGGCCCCACTTAACATGAGGGAATTGTTTCACACCAGTCTTCTAAAGTACCTTTAGTTTTAAAGAACAATGTTTGTGCTGCAAGTCTGGTGAGATAACAGGATTTAGTGGCCCCACTCAACACGAATGAGTTATTTCACACCATCCTCCTCCTTATCAGTTAGTTCAGAGACAGAGCTTCCCAAACATCTGCCAGCCTGGGATGCTCCTTGTCTGCCCGCCCTGCAATAAATGTTGCAGAAAGGTCACACTGTTTTAAATCTGTGCTAGCTATCAGAAGAATTGCAGATAGGGCTGGTTTCAGCCATTTGTGTGATTCCTGGGGCATCCAACTGTGCCAGAGGTGAAAAGCACACTGTGAGGAAGACTGCTTACTTCATCTTGAAGACCCCTACTCACAAGACAAAGACTGCTGACTTCATCCTCAAGACCCCTGCCCACAATCACCAGAGAGCAGTGCGCAGGCGCCGAGAGGAGGAGACTTTTGATAATAAATTCTTGGAGCTTGTTATAATATTCCCTGCCTATGCGCAGGAATTATGAATATAGAATCATAGAACCATAGACTAGTTCAGGTTGGAAAGGACCTTAAGATCATCCAGTTCCAACCCCCCTGCCATAAGCAGGGACACCTCACACTAAAACATGGNTGAATATAGAATCATAGAACCATAGACTAGTTCAGGTTGGAAAGGACCTTAAGATCATCCAGTTCCAACCCCCCTGCCATAAGCAGGGACACCTCACACTAAACCATGGCACCCAAGGCTTCATCCAACCTGGCCTTGAACACTGCCAGGGATGGAGCACCCACAACCTCCCTGGGCAACCCATTCCAGTGCCTCAGCACCCTAACAGGAAAGAATTTCTCCCTTATATCCAATCTAAACCTCCCCTGTTTAAGTTTGAACCCGTTACCCCTTGTCCTGTATGTATGTAACTAACATAATAGTGAAAGTATATGAACCTGTAACAAATACTCATCACTCGCACCACTGGCTACTGTCATGTGCCCAGCACGGTTTGCTTTTGCTTTATTGACTTTGTCCCTCAAGAAACCCTTTTATCTCATTTAGAGGAGTGAATTTGTATTTCACAGTGGAGAAGGCCATGGGGCAGCTCCTGCTCCTCCCTGACAGTGCAGGGAGGACTCTTTGCAGCTTTCCAGGCTCCCTCCTTGGCCACTGCTTGGGGAGGCACAGCTGGGTCCCCGTTTCTGTGCCCCAGCCATTAGGAAGTGGCAGTGTGAGGCTGGGTGTGATGGAAGCTGTGGTGTGGAGGCTGAGGGGGAAAGAGGCAGCAGCAGTGAGGGAAGCAGCAAAGCAGCTCTGTTCTTTGCACCTCAGCGGTGTTACTTGAGGTACCGAGGGATACAGAGGTGATGGTTGTGTCTCATTGCCCCATTGAAGCCATCTAAACAATATCAATGAATCAATCAATAAACCAGCAGTTCAGCCACATCCCACTGATGGGCAGTTAGACTCCACAACTTGTTACAGTTGTAAAGTAGGTATGCTTTCTATTCAGTGCTGAGGTGCATGGGGATAACTCCTTCCAAACAAACCTCCATGTTGCTTCCCTCTACATTTATTCTCTAAAGGTATACATATTTGTAAGGTTACTCAATATGCCTATACATATTCATTATCTACCCCTGCTTCATACTATAATGAACTACAGGGTCCTTTGCACCTGTACAGTGCCCCTCTGGTCATGGGCAGGGGTCTGGAGATGAAGTAAATGAGTCTTCCTCCTCTGAATAGGGGTCTTCAAGATGAAGTAAATGAGTCTTCCTCTTCTTAAACTTTTCACCTTTTAGTCTTCACTCATGCCCTCAGGGGCTGGTCCGTGTCTGCTTCTCCCCTCATCGACAGTAGGCATAATATGGATTTACAACAGACAATACTTTTGTTTAAGCAAGTGAATTTCTCTAACCCCCTTGTACAACCCCTCTGTACTACCCCCCTGTACATTGGTTACCCCTGTATCAACATCCCAGGCTCCATGTTACCATGGGAGAAGTGGAACTCCTCTCTGCAGTGCTGGCAGGGTTCCCTGTGACAGGAATCAGTGGAATTCCTTGCTGTTTCACTGCTGGCCGGTGGAAGCAGAGGGAAGGAGCTGCTCCATCCTGCACAGCACTAAGCAGGTCCTGTGCAGGGAACCCAGCGCCTGCAGCCAGCACTGCAGAGAGGAATTCCACTTCTTCCATGGTACCATGGAGGCTGGGATGGGACATGGCTGAACTGCTGTGAGGCCTTGAATAGGAAGGAAGAGCTTTGTCAGGACAAGTACTGGGTATCCCCATGGATCTGAACTGTGCTGGGATCATTCCTCAGCCTGACTTCCATAGGGAATCTTTGCCCATCCATAGGCAATAAACCATGGGGTTTATTGATGGATTCATTGATTTTTTGGGTTTTATTGAGTGATGTATTGATTTTTTTTGTTTATTGATTGATTTATCGATGGGGGTTTTATTGATTGATTTCTTAATTTCTGGGGGGTTATTGATTTATTAATTTTTTGGGGGTTTATTGATTGATTTACTGATTTTGGGGAGTTTATTGATTGATTTATTGATTTTGGGGGGTTTACTGATTGATTTATTGGTCTTTTAGTCTGCTGGAATGGGGCAATGAGACACAACCCTCACCCCAGAGACAGTCAAGAAGTGAATACAGTTGCATCTGTCATGGCAAGAAAGAAGAGAAAATGAATAAATGACGTTTTATTTTGGTTTTAAAGGTTGGGACTAAACACTGAGGAGTACTGAGGTGTTAATGGAGCAGAGGTGGGAACAACAGACTGGTTGTGTGACTGGAGCAGCCTTCCAGTATCTGCAGGGGGCCTGTAGGGATGCTGGGGAGGGGTTCTTCATCAGGGACTGTGGTGACAGGACAAGGGGTAATGGGTTCAAACTGAAACAGGGGAAGTTTAGATTTGATCGAAAGAAGAAATCCTTTGCTGTGAGGGTGCTGAGGCACTGGAATGGGTTGTCCAGGGAAGTTGTGAGTGCTCCATCCCTGGCAGTGTTCAAGGCCAGGTTGGACAAGGCCTTGGGTGGCATGGTTTATTTTGAGGTGTCCCTGCCCATGGCAGGGGGGTTGGAACTGGATGATCTTTAGGCCCTTTCCAACCCGATCTATTCTATGATTCTATGAGAATGGCTAAAGGAAGGGAAACCATCCCAAAACCTCGTGTGCTCCCAGGCTGACCCCCGTCCTCCAGTCCGCCAGGGGGCGCGGGAGCGCCGCCTCTTCTCCTGCCCCTCCCTGCCCGGCTCGGCCGCACGTGCTCGCCCGCAGCGGCTTCCAGCGCACGCGCCGCCCGTCTCACCTCTCCCGGGCCGCTCGCGGCGGGGGCGCGCATGCGCGGTGCGCGGCTGGCGGCGGCGGAGGGCAATTAAAATGGAAGATGAGGAGGTCGCCGAGAGCTGGGAGGAGGCGGCCGACAGCGGGGTGAGCCTGGCGGCGGGGCCGGCATTGGGCACCGGGCGGGCAGCGGGGCGCGGCGGAGCGGAGCGGGAGGGACCGACCGCCGGAGGGGCGCGGTCAGCGGGGCGGCGGGCCCCGAGCGGCTGCTAGGCCTCTTAAAGGGACCGCGGCCTCGCTTATTGAGGGGGGCTGTACCCGGCTCCAGCGCCTCCCGCTCGCCTTTTCTCCATCCCCCGGTGCTGTGGGAGCCGCTCCCCGCCTCTCCGACTGCTCCCCGGTGACCGGGCGCAGTTCTCTGTCCCTCCGGCCGTGTGGGTCTGCGGGCAGGGAGGCAGCGGCCGGCCCGGGACAAAGCTGCGGGCGCTGGGGAGCGTTTGGGGGGCTGCGGGACGCTGGGTCCCTCTGCTGAGCTTCCTCGGCAGGAGAAGCCACGTTAAGCCACGCAGGGTGGGCTGCGTCTGCCGGGGCGGGGGGGGACACACAGCAGAAGCCCCTTTCTTTCCTCCCCTTGGCGCCGTGTTAACATGTTCCTTCACTAGGACAAACCGTGGCTCGTAGCTGACGTTCTCGCTGGTAATAGTTCCAGAGCTGAGGTTCTCCTTACTGAGAGGCTCTGAAGCGTGAAATCAAGCCATTACTTTATCGGTGGGGTGGGTTGGGGGCTGTGGGGGGCTCACGCCGAGGGGGAGGAAACCCTTTCCCAGGCACACTCCTGTCCGAATGCGTTCATTACCAACCAGAGGGCAAAAGGACTTTGTAACAATGACTTGGTGAAAAGGCTGAGGCTGCTCGGGAGATTGGGTTACGTCTGCCCAGCAAAAGGGGGGCAAAATAGAGCCTGTAATTTAACCCGTGCCCGAGCCCAGCACTCGCCCTGTGCCAGCGCCTGCGGAGCCCTGTGCTGGGTGGTGCGGTTCAGTCGCTCCATGAAGGGACATAACTCGTGTCCCCGGCACTGCTGATAGCTGCGGCCTTGAGTAATGGTTTAAAATTGTAGGGCTGCTCAGATCCCCACCAGCGGTTGTCTGTTCTGGCTGCCCTTTCCAGCCTGTACCTTGTAGGTGTGCTTCTAAAGCCCTTAGAAGGAAGAGGCCGTTCTCACCCCCTTTTCCACTTCAAACTCATGGCGGTTTTGTCTTCAAGTTCTCCTGAGGAGCTGCTGCTGTGCTTGCAGCTGCTTTGGCAGTTGTTGGGGCTTGGGGTGCCTGCAGAAGCAAAAGTTCCTGCGGCAGGAGCTCCTCTTGGGTAAGACAAGGGCCAGGAGCTGCCTCCTGACATCTGTTGTGGTTTAGAAAGGTCATTTCCAAGCTCTGCCTGGCAGGAAGGAGTCCCTCTGCTGCTGCTGGTGGCTGCAGGAAGCACGGTGGGATGGAGCAGGGGAGCCCAGCCTCTGCCTGACCAAGGGTTTTCATGGTCTCAATGGACGTGGATGCAGTTGGGCCGTGCTACTGCAGAATCAGAGCTAGCAGAGGTAGAGAGCAGAGGGCAGGAAGAGGCCATGCTGCAGAGCAGCACTGCCACTGATTCACTTGTTGGTTGGTCTCTGTGTCCCAGCCCTGCTGCTGTTGTGGGCCTGGAGCCTGGGACCTGATCGAGTGAGATGGGTCTCATGGTGGAGGTGAAAAAGGATGCACACGGAAGGGGTGAGGTGGCCAGGTCCTGTCAGCACAGGGTACCTCCATCTTCAGGCAGGCTGAGAGCATTTGGGCTGTTCAGCCTGGAGAAGAGAAGCTGCACGGAGACCTCAGAGCAGCTTCCAGTGTCTGAAGGGGGTCTATAGGGATGCTGGAGAGGGGCTCTTCATCAGGGACTGTAGTGACAGGACAAGGGGTGATGGGTTCAAACTGAAACAGGGCAAGTTCAGGTTGGAGATAAGACAGAAGCTCTTCCCTGTGAGTGTGCTGAGGCGCTGGCCCAGGGTGCCCAGAGAAGCTGTGTCTGCCCCATCCCTGGCAGTGTTGAAGGCCAGGTTGGACACAGGGTCTTGGAGCAAGCTGCTCCAGTGGAAGGGGTCCCTGCCTGTGGAAGGGGTCCCTGCCTGTGGAAGGGGTCCCTGCCTGTGGCAGGGGTTGGAACTGGATGAGCTTCAAGTTCCCTTCAACACAAACCAGGCTGGGATTCTGTGATTTTATTCTCCTGCTTTTATCTCACCTGCTGTGGATTGGAGGCAGCACAAGACAGATCCCCAAAAGGCACAAGCCAGCAGCAGCCAGTGCTCAAGAGGAATATGCAATAAAACATAAGTCACACATCAGGGAGCAGCTTTAAACACAGATTCTGCCTCTTGTACTTCAAACACCTGAGGACCCAAGTTGCTGTCATTTATGTTAGACCCTTCAGCACATCTCTGAGGGAGCAGCAGAGGTGTAGCAGAGCCCTGATGGGCTTTGGGCTATGTTGCTTGCTTCTTAATGTGTAACTTGTTAATATTCCACCCAGATGGGTCCCTTAGGACAAAGAGCACATTACATGTTAGTGCTGGTCTTGTTCTGGGTGTTAGGCTGTGAACTTGTGCACAAGGCCTTCAAGAAGGTGGTTCCAGCCTGCCTGGAGATGCTGCAGTCTCTCAGTTATAATTCACCTCCCATCTCTCGTATAGATCTGCCTTCCAATAGAGGCAGCACTAAAATCTTAAGTCAAAGGGAAACCCCCCAAGAAACCTGTCACACACCTTCTGGCTTGGTTTGATCAGTCAAGTAGCTGCAAAACAGCTCCTCAAGCATCTCTGCTGCTTTTGAGGTTACCTTTTTGGGTCTCCACATCTTCAGTGTGGTTTCTGTTTGTGTTTTACCCCCCTGTGTCACTGGAGTTCCCCAGTACTTGCCAGAGAAAGGAGAAGCTCTTTGGGTACATGCCACCCCCTGAGCAACCATGTGCAGCAGAGCTCTGGGGGACCTCTCCATCTGTGTTATCCCATTGCTGCCCCATTACAGCTTGGAAACACCTATGGAATGGGGAGGTTTTGCTGCTCTGTGAATTACAGGTGGAAAACAGGGTGTAAATAACAACTGAAGTATCTAAATGAGGAGTCTGGGTTAGTAAACACTCAGATGACTTCATAAAGGGTTTTTATGTGGCCTGGCTGGCTGTAGGGAAGAGGGAGTCATGGATGAGAAAGGTCTGTTTGGGACACCTCAGCCTATTTACCTGCCTAAACCTAATAATTAAGCATCAGGTGGGAAGCTTGAGCTCCAAAACTGGGCTGGAATCCCCATGTCCAGGATCACAGGTAACCCTCAGTCTTGTACTGGTGCCCTTCAAGGCATTCAGGGATTGCTCATTCCTTTGTTAAGCAGAATTTGTATCAGTGCCATCTGAGTTATGAACTTATGTTTTCTCTGCACAGATTCTGAGTTGAAATCAGTCTGGCAGCCCAAAAATAGGTTAAAACCTGTAAAACCTGGGCCTCTTGAGTGTCTTTTCTCCACCTCCGTTTGCTACTGATGGACAGTTTACAGGGCAGTTTGCTCCCAGCTGCTGCATCCAACCTTCTGGTTGGCCATTCACACCTGTCCCGTCGCAGTCCAGAGTCGAAGCCATAGAATCGTAGAACCATAGAATGATTCGGGTTGGAAAGGACCTTAAGATCATCCAGTTCCAACCCCCCTGCCATAAGCAGGGACACCTCACACTCTAAACCATGCCACCCAAGGCTCTGTCCAACCTGGCCTTGAACACTGCCAGGGATGGAGCACTCACAACTTCCCTGGACAACCCATTCCAGTGCCTCAGCACCCTCACAGCAAAGAATTTCTTCCTTAGATCCAATCTAAACCCCTCCTGTTTCAGTTTGAACCCATTACCCCTTGTCCTGTCACTACAGTCCCTAATGAGTGTTCCCTGCTTGTAAAGTTTTTAGCTTGGAGTTACTAAATGGGATTGAAGCACAGAGGAGTCAAAAGGGAAATGCTTCCATGTGCAGTGCTGTGACTCCAGTGCAGCTTCTGCCACCAGAGGAGGAACTGATGGGGTTTTGGTTTGCAGGAGCTGCACTTGGGAGGATCAGTACTGGGTTTTCATGTCAGGGCTGTGAGGATCACAGAATCCCAGCCTGGTTTGGGTTGAAAGGGACCTTAAAGCCCATCCAGTTCCAACCCCTGCCACTGGAGCAGCTTGCTCCAAGACCCTGTGTCCAACCTGGCCTTCAACACTGCCAGGGATGGGGCAGCGACAGCTTCTCTGGGCACCCTGGGCCAGTTCCTCAGCACCTTCACAGGGAAGAGCTTGTGCCTAAGAACTCATCTCAGTCTCCCCTTTTCTGGCAGGTTCAAGCCATTGCCCTTGGCCTGTCCCTACAGGCCCTTGTCCCAAGCCCCTCTCCAGGTTCCCTGCAGCCCCTTTAGGATGGGTTTTGACTTCCCAGACCAAAATGCTGTTTGTAAAGCTTCTGCTGACTGTTCCCTTTAGGTGTTATGCAGTGTCACCAGAACGTTAAAGTTGGGAAAGGAAAGGTTCTGTTCCTGCTGCTCAGGGTTGGTGGGGCAAAGGAGGTTTGTTTGATAAGAGAAAATGATGTTTGCAGGCTGGGAATGGCTTTGGGGATGTTGCTGCAAGTCCTGCACGTGTCGCTCAGACCTTGAGGAGCAGCTGGATGTGACCCTGTGCAGGGACATGGGTGCGGAAGGCAAAGGTGATCTTCAGGATTAAGGGATGTTCCAAGCCCTTGGCAGAGGGCTTTTGGTAGGTCTTAATCTCTGTTTTGCTTCTAGGTTGATAAAGGGTGTCAGTCAATTCCCTCTGCAGCTGAGAAGTGTCTGTCCCAAGTGCTTCCCCCCTCGTCCGTGGTGGGAATACCATGTGGTGCTGGCCAGGCTTGTTCCCAAAAATACTCCCATGTCTTGTTTCCCTGTATCCCAGTGCCAGGAGCATTATCTACCTATGGAAGATGTAAATGCCAGCGCAGCTGAGAAGCATCTGAGGCTTTCCCAGGCACCATCCACTGCCAGGGTTTAACATAAGCACAGTAACACGGGCTATTAATTAATGGAGCAGTTTTGATTCCCAGGATAGCCTCAGGAATTGCAATGTTCCAGTAATTAATAGAAGATTAATTCATCTTCAGAGTAAAGAAGTAGGTACCTAACGAGGAGTCAGCTTGGAGGTGGTGGAGGATTATCTGCTCCTGCTCAGACTTGATGGTGCTTTTGGTAAGTCTGTGTCTGCTGCTGTGAGGAGTTAGGAATCAGGAGTTTAGGAATCATTGGTAACCTCAGCTCTGCAAACCTGGTTCTTGCCTAAAGAAGAGAATATGAGCCAGGCCTCAAAGTTCATCTCCTGTCCTTTAGAAGATGCCAGAGGAGCTGGTGGTTCTCTGGTCCAGACAAGGCTTTGGTTCAGTTGATGAAGGAAGATGCAGCTCCAGCCTCAATTCCCTCTTTCTGGGTTTGATATTACACATCACTTGGGTGACGAAGGGTGGAGGGTTGTGCTCAGGGGGGATGTCCAGTAAATACAACCAAGACTGTGGTTAATGGGTTTCTAGAGCTGTGTATGTGACATATTATCACCTGTCTAGGAGAGCTCCCTGTATCCATGACTATTCTCATGGCTGTCTCCTGGATTCCTGCAGTCACCTTATTTGGGAGGTGGAGAGGAATTGTCCTCCCAGCAGAAGGGGTTGGTGTAAAGCCCAAACCTCTGCTTCCCTTCAGACATTCAGTCCTGGTTACTCACTGAACTGGAAATAAACCCCAGCACTATGCTGTTATCCCTTCCCCTGCTCCACCAGAGCTGGTGTTGAGTCTGTTCAGAGTCCCTGCTGGCAGGAATGGGAAAGATAATTCCATAGACATATCTAATGCATTACAGCTACTCCCAACAAAATTCTTCCAGCCATGTTAAGCCTGACTCCAGCAACTCCCTGTGCCTTGCAATACTCCGGAAAACTGGGTTTCCTTGGGAACATGCCTAAACCTGACATGATCCATGGGGACGCCCCTCCTGAAGGACACATTTCAGGGGTGTCTCCAAGTACCCATAACATCACTGGGCTATCCTCTGTGTTGGTGAGGTTCTTACTTGGGATGGGTCTGAGCAGCAGGTTTGTGTGTTGGTGTCTGTCCAATGCCTTCCAGAGGTATTCTATCAATCCTTTTATGCATTGCTGTTTGTCCCAGGGTTAAAGGCTTGGAAGGGTGGCTGCGATGGGGCTGGAGTTGTTTCCATGATGTCCTCACCTACAAATGCAGCTTAAATGTCAAAGAACAGTGTCTTCTTCATGCTCTGTGTGTGTGTTTGGGTCTTTTTTAGTCCCCAGACATAATAGCCCTAAAAATAGTTCGCTGAGATTCTTTGCTAATCCTTGGGGCGGGTGGTGGTGGTGGTGGTAAGTATAGAAATAAGGGGGAGTTTGGGTATAGAAAGGAGTTAATTTGGGAAATAAAAGCCAGGAGAGCTTCCCAAGGAGATTCATGCCTGGGTTTGGGATCTGGGAATGTGCAGTGTGATGCCCCAGCTCTGGTGGCCTCTACTCTGGGCTCATGCCTTTGGGTTGTTGTAGTGCTCCTGGCATTCACCCTGCATGTCAGGGCCTAATTTTATCTCATTACCACCCAGCTTGGTGGCAGCGTGACACAGCAGTGGACAGTGAATGACATCAGCAGGCCAACACATCCCCATGGAGCAGCGGCAGGGAATTTCGGGGTGCTTTTTCAGTAGGAATGAGCCATGGCAAGGTGGTTCTGCTGCTTGGCTTCATGCAGTGTGAGCCATGTGTGAGGCTTGGTCTGGCTGAATGATTCAGGGCTGTCTGCCGTCTGGGGTGCTCTCCACATCCAAACACCTCCACTTCAGACACAGTCATATTCAACACCCAGAGCTTGACTCTTGCTGATGGAAAACGGGGTCAAGCCCTGCATTTCAAAGAGAGCACAACATTGAACACATCAAGAGGTGCATGTGAGGAGGGAGCTGGTGTTAATTACACTCCCCTTTGCACACAAAGGGAGGCTCTTTGTACCCAATGGAGGCAGCTGGAATCCTCTCAGCAGCATCCTGTGAGGCTAGTGTGGCTGGGGTGAAGTGACACGTGTGTATTCAGGGTGATGGCTGGTTTATGTTGTCCTGCCAGGATCTTTATGTGTGGTGGAAGCAGAGCATGTCGCAGCTGTAAGCCGATGTTGGACTTGGAGGATGGTTTAGCTGCTCTTTACTTTGCTCTGGTGTGAAGAGCTGGTGTGTGGTGGCTGGTGAGCAGCACTTGGTGACCATTGACAACTGTGGAGGGATGTGGAGACCTCAGAGCAGCTTCCAATGTCTGAAGGGGGCTACAAGGATGCTGGAGAGGGGCTCTTCATCAGGGACTTGGGGACAGGCCAAGGGCAATAGCTTGAACCTGCCAGCGGGGAGAATGAGATGAGCTCTTAGGCACAAGCTCTTCCCTGTGAGGGTGCTGAGGCGCTGGCCCAGGGTGCCCAGAGAAGCTGTGGCTGCCCCATCCCTGGCAGTGCTCAAGGCCAGGTTGGACACAGGGGCTTGGAGCAAGCTGCTCCAGTGGAAGGGGTCCCTGCCTGTGGCAGGGGTTGAAGCTGGATGAGCTTTGAAGTCCCTTTCAACCCAAACCAGGCTGGGATTCTGTGATGACAGACAAAATACCAAGTGTTTTGCCAGCAGTTATCTGCACAGGAGTCAAACAGATGTGGACAGGAATTGTTTTGGGGAGCAATGTGTCCCAAATGCAGGTTTTGAAGGATTCCTTGGGAAACGTTAGTGTGTGTTAAGCAAAGCACAGGTCTCGTTTCTGGTAGAGGACGCTTCAGGCTCTGGCATCAGAGGAGGCAGTCAGAGATATGTGTGTGTGTGTGTCTGTAAGGGTGTGCAGAGCTGCTCAGCCCTGTGACAGGCCCATTAATCAGGTGTTTGTCACCCACTCAGGTCCATCCAAGGCTGTGCAATTACAGGATCCCATGGAGCACGACCTGAGCCCCAGGACTGACCTGCAGGGCCACCAGGAATGTGGGAATGCCACATTTGTCAAACCCAGCTCCTGTGCCAGGGAGGAGAGAGCAGACAGAGCCTTCCTTGCCCCATGGGCCTCACCATGCCCTTCTGTGCCCCATGAGCCTCACCATGGGCTGCTGAGCTTGTCTTGTGTGGCTCAGCACCATGCTGTTGAAGGTGGTTTCCCCACCCTGTATCATCTTCCTGACATCCCTCTCCTCTGCTTGAAGGCTTTAATGAGGGATGTTTAAGGATGTTCCTTTCAGTTCACTGTCTCCAGATGCCCCAAGAGGTGTGGTGAGCTGTTTGAGTTGGAAAAAGTGCTTTAAACACACTTCTCCAGCAGGGTACGGCCTCTCCTGGTGCAGGCACATGAGAAACCACTTCCCCTTAGTTTGACTGTCATTGTTTGCTAGCAGCTGCTCTATGAGGTCTCCATCCTTGCTGGGATATCCATTTCCCTGCTGGCTGATCCTTGGTCTTTGCAGGTGGGAAGCAGCTGCTACAAGTTTCATTCCATCCTCCCAAGCAGCACTGGGATGGGATTTGCTCGCAGTGAAGAGGAAGAATCCCACAGGTTCATCTGCCCTTGATGGGAGGCTCTAGCCATAACCTGGCCTCCAGCGTCTGGTTTTGTTCTGGCACATCACTCCTCACCTTCCAGTACAGAGACTGGGAGAAAATTCTGCCTTTTGTCTGCTTAAAAAACAATTATTTTATCCTAAGTGGAAGCAACTTTGAGATGCTGGCCTGCATAGAGGATTACAGAATCCCAGCCTGATTTGTGTTGAAAGGGACCTTAAAGCTCATCCAGCTCCAACCCCTGCCACGGGCAGGAACCCCTTCCACTGGAG
>NDXB01021699.1:25416-38071 GCA_002631895.1 Agapornis roseicollis | reverse complement strand
AAAAAAAAAACCAAAAAAAATAAAAACAAAAAAAAAACCATAAACTTACTGAACATGGTCCTTGTCTGGACTTGCACTACAATTATTGCAGCAGCAGGCTGGCTGCAGCTGTAGTTAACAGTTAGTGTCAGCAACAAATAATTTCATTACATTAGACAAGATGTGAAAGGGCCACTTGGAAAAGAGAAAATAAAGTAGAAAACATAAAACATAAACCCTAGCACAATGATTTGCAATGAACATTGTTATTTGAAAAGAAGNACAATTATTGCAGCAGCAGGCTGGCTGCAGCTGTAGTTAACAGTTAGTGTCAGCAACAAATAATTTCATTACATTAGACAAGATGTGAAAGGGCCACTTGGAAAAGAGAAAATAAAGTAGAAAACATAAAACATAAACCCTAGCACAATGATTTGCAATGAACAAGCTCTATTGTGTTATAAATATAATAAAATGCTTCCAGCTCATGTGAATCAATTGTTAATGGGACTGTTGTGCCATTGTAAATTACTGTAAAGTAACATTATCACATACATCCTCCAAGCCATTTTCTAATCATTCATCAACATTAACTGTCATTGTGGAAAGACACAGTTTCCTGTATTCAGAAGCAGTAGTCACAGATGTATACAAAACCCAAGAATTTCAGTCACAGGTCAATTTATTTCAGGTGTTTATTGCATACTCACTTGTGTCTATCCCATTACTGGAATTGAAATTGTGTCCTGAAAGATGAACCTGAAATAACATAATAAAGCAGACCAAACCAACAATGTGAAATAGCTTGAAGTATTGGGGGAGAAAAAAATAAATAAAAAATCAGCATTAATTATTGTTGTCTGTTTGAAGCACTCCTGAAATTCCCAAGTCAAATTCTACTCAAATGTTAGTAAAGAGATTGAAATACATGTGGGTAGGTGAAGGGCCAGGGAATTCACATAGAAGGCAATCTTGTGCTTGTTCTCATTCTGAATTAGAAAAGTGAGTGAACGAATGTTCAATGATGGACCTTCAAGCATCAGAAATGCCCTAAAACGGTGGACAGTAGTCTGATCTACCTAGCCATAGGATATGCTATTCATGAATATAAACTTGATGACCTTTTGAGGTCCTCAAAGTGGACACTCCCCTCAGCTCCCTAGGCACTGGATTAAGGGTATTGAGAGATACATCACTTCCTAGCCCCTTTTTATTCAGTTATAGTCCCAGAATTTTCCTAATCTCTTTTAATATATTGGCATTTTCTGTTTCTACAATTTTCCTTGGCAACAAATTACAACTTTTCACCACTAGCTGCTTAAAAATACACAATTAAAAAAATCTGTTTCAAACTACTGTACTAGTTTCAGCTAGTTCTAGTACAATAATGTTTTGTGAGTACTGATTTTGCATATGCCTTATCCACCAACCTTGTGGTTTTGCAAAACTTCCTTTACAAATAACAGCTTTTTAAAAGATATGCTCTTGCTTATTGCCATGGTGTCCTGGGTTCAGCAGTTGCAGTCAGTTTTTCTTCTCTTTAGTAGCTGGTGCTTTGACTTAACCCAGGAACAAGGCTGATAGGGCTGATGTTTTTGGTTGTTGCTGAGCAATGTTTGCTCTGACCAAGGACTTTGTGAGCCTCATGCTCTGACAGGGAGGAGGGGAAGCCGGGAAGAAGGAGGGACAGGACTGTACTGACAGGACCAAAGTGACCAAAGAGGTATTCCATACCATAGCACGTCATGCCCAGGATGTAACTGGGGGTGATCCGGAAGGGCTAGTTCTCTCGGGGTAGTTGGAAGAGGTGGTCGGTCAGCACTCGGTTGGTGGGGTGTCGTGAGTTATCTGTCGCTGGTTGATGGGATGTCGTATTCTTTTCCTTTATCATTATTATTATTGGTGGTAGCAGCAGTGATTTGTGTTATACCTTAGTTACTAAACTGTTCTTATCTCAACCTGTGGAAGTTGCATTCTTCTGATTCTCCCCCCATCTCTCTGGAAGCAGGGGAAGGCAAGAAGAGGGGTTGAGTGAGTGAATGAGCTGCATGGTTGGTTGGGTTTAAACCACAACACATGGGTTCAGCAGTAGCAGTCATTTTATTCTTTCTTAGTAGCTGGTGCAGTGCTGTGTTTCTGATTTTCAGCTGGGAACAGCATGGATAACACTGATGTTTTTAGTTGCTGCTCAGTAATGTTTACTGTGACCAAGGACTTTCTGAGTCTCGTGCTCTGCTAAGGAGGAGGGGAAGATGGGAGGAAGCAGAGACAGGACACCTGACCCAAACTAGCCAAAGAGGTATTCCATACCATAGCACCTCATGCTCAGTATATAAACTGGGGGCAGTTACCCGGAAGGGTTAGATCACTGCTCAGGTGGGCTGGGTATTGTTTGGCAGGTGGTGAGTAGTTGTATTCTCTTCCCTTGTTATTCCCCTTATCATTATTATTATTGGTGGTAGCAGTAGTGATTTGTGTTATACCTTAGTTACTGGACTGCTCTTTTCTCAACCCATGGGAGTTACATTCTCTCTGTTCTCCTCCCCATCTCTCCAGGAGCTGAGGGGACAAATGGGGGGGAGGGTGGGGAAGTGAGAGAGTGGCTGTGTGGTTGACTGAGCTTAAACAACAATACTTATGTTAAAATTAAGCTTGACTGGGACCAGGTAGTAAGTTTAACCATTCTGGACAAGATTTATCAGTAGTGAGCTGATTTAAGTTTGCTTCAGGAACTGAATTCAACTTACCAGGCTCAAAGATTTTTCTCTTACTTATTTTAGCAGGTAGATGTATCCTGAAGGAAACTGTGACCCTGTAGAGAACCCATGCTGGAGCAGGCTCATGGCAGGAACCATGACCCATGGAGAGTAGCCTATAAAGGAGCAGGTTTTTTGGCAGAACCTCATGGAGGACCCACACTGGAGCAGTCCATTCCTGAAGAACTGCACCTTGTGGAAAGGACCCACATTGGAAATGTTATGAAGGACTGTCTCCTGTTGTACCACAAGTTGGAGGGGCAGAAGAGCATGAGGAGGAATGAGCAGAGACAACAAGTTCTATGAACTGACCATAACCCCCATTCACTGTGCCCATTTGCCACTCAGGGGGAGGAAGGAGAAGAGTCAGGAGTGAAGTAAAGCCTGGGAAGAAGGGAGGAGTAGAAGGAAGGTATCTTTTAGACTTCTTCTTGGTTTTCGTTATCCTACTCTGTTTGACTGGCAATAAAGTAAATTAATTTCTGCAAGTTGAGTCTGATTCACTCATGATGTTTATTTGCAAGTGATCTCCCTATCCTTATTTCAACCCATGATCTTTTCATTTTATCTTCTCCCCCTGTCATGTTGAGAAAGGGAGGAAACTTGATGGGGACCAGGCAGCTAGCCAAGATCAACCCACCACGTACGTGCTCATACCTCTGGAAATAAACTGAATTCCCTCTGGGTATAAGGTGCAACTCCTATCCAAATTTTTCACTATGGGAAGCATATATGTTACATTTCCCAGAGATAAATATTCAGTTATTTCTAAAGATAAACAAGGAATTCCATTCTATGCTGTTTCCTAAGAACTTTTAACAGTCTACCAGGAATAAGACCTTAAAAAGAGATAGCTATTTGTCACATGGACTTCTCCAACATATTTTCATAGAAGTATCAACAACCTAGGAAAACAGGCATGTTAATGGTTTCTTAAGGGTATTGTTTTCCTATTTTTGTCCATGGCATTGATGGGATGGAAAAGCTTTCTTAGGTATGTAACATGGAATTAATTTTTCTGCATCACCTCTCATCACATGTACACTTCTTTTTCCTCTGTGCGCTAAGGAAAAAAGAGAAGAGAAGAGAAGAGAAGAGAAGAGAAGAGAAGAGAAGAGGAGAAGAGAAAAAAATAAAAAAGAAAAGAAAAAATAAAAAAGGAGAGAAAAGAAAAGAAAAAAGAGAAAAAGAAGAAGAAAACAGAAAAGAGAGACTGAGTATTAAATAACTTTAAACTTTGCATTTTTAAATTCTTGTCAAAATGTCATTTTTAATAAATGCAATTTTTGAACTTGGGAATAAATAGTTGCATTCAAGCTCCTATTAACCCTCCCCCCACACAAGTGCTAAAGTCATACTTTTCACTTTCCTTAGTTTTAGTTGCTAAAGTATTTCATAGCATGAGTGTTGTGGTTTAAACCCAGCCACACAGCTCATTCACTCAACCACCCTCCCCCCCCCCCTTTCTTGCCCTTCCCCTACTCCTGGGGGGATAGGGAGGAGAATCAAAAGAACGCAACTCCCACAGGTTGAGATAAGAACAGTTTAGTAACTAAGGTATAACACAAATCACTGCTGCTACCACCAATAATAATAATGATAAAGGAAATAACAAGGGAAAAGAATACAGCATCTCACCAACCACCAACAGATAATTCACGACACCCCACCCCACTGAGCAGCGACTGAATACCTCCTCCAACCCCCCAGATCACGAGCGCTTCTGGGTAAATCTCCATTACATCCTGGGCATGACGTGCTATGGTATGGAATACCTCTTTGGTCAGTTTGGGTCAGGTGTCCTGTCCCTGCTTCCTCCCGGCCTCCCTTCCTCCCTGGCAGAGCATGAGGCTCACAAAGTCCTTGGTCAGAGTAAAACATTTGAGCAGTAACTAAAAACATTCCTGTTATCAGTTTTGTTCCCAACTGAAAGTCAAAACACAGCTGCACCAGTTATTGTGAAGAAGAAAAAATGACTGCTACTGCGAAACCCAGGACAATGAGTTATAAAAGAGAAGGACACACAGGGAAGCATGTATTTTCCAATTGATTATAGTTGCCTGTTGGTATTTCTTTTAAAAGAAGTTACTTTGTGGCAAACATAAAACCATTTTCCTAGAAAACTGGAATGATTAGAAAGGCTTGGAGTAAGAAGAGGGCAACTGAAGTTTACCTTGGATAATGAATGGACTTTAAGAAAAATAACACATAAATTCATTTATATGGATAGCCTCAGAAAAGAGCAATAAAAGGACTCATGTAACTTGTTTAAAGCTTAATTCTATGCCTTCTGAGCAGTTTAGACAAAATTTTGTAGCATAAATTTGAAGAGTGACTTCATCAACCAGTTGTCATGTTTCATTTTTAACAATGGTTTTAGGCTTTTCAAATTTTGGCAGTATAGAGTTTGGTTTTCACATTATTGAGATTGCAACACATTTTAGTCAGACTTTCATTTGAAATTGCAAGGTAAATTGCAAGTACACTTTAAAAATGCCATCTCCTTAAAGATACCTTCATGAAACCACTTTGTGTACTGGCTAGATTTGTCATCTAAGACAATTCAGGCTACAGAGTGGCC
Source organism: Agapornis roseicollis (assembly GCA_002631895.1). Classification (NCBI taxonomy): domain Eukaryota; kingdom Metazoa; phylum Chordata; class Aves; order Psittaciformes; family Psittacidae; genus Agapornis; species Agapornis roseicollis. Next base: position 32,755 of record NDXB01021699.1, on the reverse strand, counting down.
ATGCAGAGAAGGCCTTGTGGTATTGGTATATGAAAAACTGAATATGATCCAACAGTGTGCTTTTATGCAGCCCAGAAAGCCAATTGCATCCTAGGATGCACCAAAAGAAGCACAACCTGCAGGTTGAGGGACATGATTTTCACCCTTTACTTCACTCTTGTGAGACCCCACCTGGAGTACTGCATCCAACTCTGGGGCCTCCAGCATAAGAAAGATATGGACCTGCTCAAGCAGATCCAGAGGAGGGCCATGAAGACGATCAGAGGGCTGGAGCAGCTCACCTGTGAGAACAAACTGAGAGAGTTGGGGTTGTTCAGCCTGGAGAAAGCTCCAAGGAGATCTTATAGCAGCTTTCCAGTACCTAAAGGGGGCCTACAAGAAATCTGGAGAGGTACTTTTTACAGGAATTGTAGCAATGGGACAAGGGGTAATAGTTTTAAACTGAAAGAAGGTAGATTTAGATTGGATATTAGGAAGAAATTCTTTAGTGTAAGAATGGTGAGATACAGACACAGGCTGTCCAGAGAAGCTGTGGCTGTCCCATCCCTGGCAGTGTTCAATGCCAGGTTGTATAGGACTTTGAGCAACTCAGTCTATTGAAAGGTGTCCTTACCTGTGGAAGAGGCGCTGGATAATCTTAAACATCTCTTCCAACCCAGATCGTTCTACAATTCTGTAACACTGGTGTTAGTAAAATAAACAGTGCCATTCCCAGACACTGGAACAAAATAATCTAATCTTTAAACAGAATGGTCATAAATGTAGCCTTAACCTGGACCAAGTACGAGCCTCTCAGACAACTTCTAGACGTCATCTTGAATATAACAAAGGAAAAGTAGTTACAGACAGTTCAGACACATTCTTTGTGGTCTGAAAAGTAAGTAAGTAAGTGATGCATGTGGGTTGAATGACCCTGTGTATTTGCAGCTATAATTTTCCAACATAAGTACAGCTATTGCAGGACAGAATTTTAAATTATTTTATAATATTCATTAATTTCAATGAGAATTAGGTATCCAAACATTTTTCTGAAAGTCCAAGAGCTTTCAATCATTTCAGAAGCATTTAAAACAATTTTTTTTTTATAAGAGTCTTTATGGATAGCTCATTTAAAATGCCAATGTACTGTGCAAGACCAGAAAAAAATGAAACAAATATTTATCTGTTCTGAAATAAAGCAGCACACTCCCAGTGGAGTATTTTATTCACCCTATGTTGCTGTGTGAAGAGCTATTCGAAACTCATTCACTAAAAGATTTCTTACATCTGTCTCTGCTTCATCTTCACTGTACATTTACTGAGACAGAAAGCTGGAAAATAGGGATTGCCATTTTGAGCCCAATCGATGCCTATGTTTCTTCTCTACTCTACATTTAGTATAACATTCATATTAGTCCAAAAGCAGGATCTCAGTCATCACTTCTTAACATTCATGTTTTATTTGTATGTAGTGAAGCCATTTGGAAACTGGAAAAATATTTGAGGAAATGAACAAGTAGAAAGTAAGTCTACAATAATTTTTAAAGGTACATCTGACTCGATCTTAACAGCTCCACAAAAGGTAGTGCAGATCACCAAGGCAATTTATGAGCTAGAAGTTTCTAAAAGCTTGAAGTAGGTTGTTAGACAAGAGACTAAAAATAGCTGTTAGGATTTATCAGGTCCTGATTCCTTTGGGGGTGTAAGAATTCAGAAAAATAAGAGTCCTTCTGTAAAATCTCTCCTTTTGTGTTTATCTGGAAAACATGACATAAACATTTTCTCAATAACCCATGAAGACTGTTATATACTCATTTCATAATTTGGAGCATAAGTCTGTAAACCACATCTACTAATGGAGAGTTTTCTAATGAAAAGGAATATATATTTTTTTAATGTTACTTTAGGCAAAGAAACACATTTGTAATGCAAATTGGTAATGAATAAGCAATTTAGATCTATGGCAGAATATCAAGAATGACACTCTCCTTAATGCATCTCATTACATCCAAATGCTGAACACAATGCTTAATATCATGCAGTCATCTCTGGCAATGAAGATTGAAAGCCTGAGCCTGTAATTCTTGAGGCAAAACTTTTATTCTCTGAAAGTCTACATAGTCAAACCATATGTTTCACTGACATTTTCTTCTGTAGCTTTATTGTATTCTGCTTTGGATATTATGTTAATTCAGATTTTTATGTCCTGAATGTAGTCTTCCCAGCTACAGTTGTCTTTCTATGCCCAGCAGGTATTACACACATCTGGGATGAGAGAGGGGCATTTTTTGAGAGAAAACCTCTTTATCATTCTTTGGTTCCTTAAAATGAAGGAAGGAAAAAAAAAATCTAACATACAGGTCTGTATGCTGGACTGTATGACAGACAAAACAAATCTTCTAGCTACCAAAAAGCAAAGAAGAAAGGCCTGGTCTTTAAGACAACTGAGCTGGTATTTGCTGCCTGCAGGGTGTAAGGCAAACACCATTGCATAGATGACAGCTTCTGTTTTCACTTACTGCTTGCAGATTGATGACAAGAGCTTTATGAAAGAGAGAAAAATTGCACTTATCCTAGATATGTGCACAGTATATCTACACATGTCCTCATAAATGTTTAACTGAAGCTGTGTTTCCACAGACTTTTCTTGCTGCAGCAGTACAAGTTTAAGCAGTTATTCTCCTCTCTCAGCCTTATGCTTGTTTTCACATCTGTGCTGCTCATTTGCTTTTGTAAATATAACTATCTGTAGGGCCACAGAGTGAACTGGAACAGCAAATTGATCAAAGTTAAAATAACCATACTGCAAATAAAATGCATTGGAGGAGGAATTTTCATTTGTGATCCAGTTCAAAGACAGTAAGGATGCAGAGTAGTGCTACAGGTAGGATAACAAGAAGGACAACATTGTAAAAAATTCACAAATAAAGTCTGTGTTTATGATGAGAAGATAATATAATTATGTTCTGCTGTATTGATCAAATTAGAAACTTAAATTTTTGAGACAATACCATAAGGGTAGTTCTTTTACAGACATATAGGCATTTATTGTTTTATGAATTTCATGGAATAAGCATTCTCATCATGATGCAGACCATGCCTCTATTTAAGTGCTAGCTTAAGAAAGGCAGATACTTTATGAAAGTGAAGGTACTGAAGACCTATCCTATTTAGAGGTCATCCTATCCTCATTCTTCTTTCAGGGAAAATGCTATTAAAATATGACTAAAATGCTTACCAGCTAGAAGGAGGAGCAATCTAACCTGTATCAATGTTCTATGAGGCTATGTCTTTAGATATAGTTCTCTGCTCCCTTAAGCATAATTTTATGGTACAAAGACTATTTTCAGAAAATATCCTGAATTTGTGATGTTTGTCAAAATTTTAACAGACCAAACTTTCTCTTTAATTCACAAGAATTAAAAACAGTTATCAATTGGATAATTATTATAAAGGATTTCTCTGTAGAAAATCTGGACAGATTTTGGATACTGATACTATTTAACAAAACGGGCTTGACTCTGAAGTCTGTCTGCCTACATTCCTAACTAAATGCTATATAGCACCTTTAACAGTTGATAGTTCAAAAATCTTCACTAAGGCTACATTACTACATTTTAGTTATAACCACCAAAGACAATGGTAGAGAATACACAACACAGTTTAACAAGTAAATCTCTCTGCAATATGATATATTCACACAGCACCAGTATTACGCTGCAGATTGATTCCCGAGTGCTCAGTCCTGTTTCTTAGTCACTTAATATGTCTACAGAGTACTAGAAATGCATGAAGTGCCTTTGTTCATGTAAGGAACTTTACAGACATACTATGGACAGCCTTATCAATCTTTGTCAGGCCTTGCCTGTGCTCCGAGCAGACAGCTCTGAGGGAGTCCAAACTTTTTCAGTTGAAGTCAACAGAGCACAGAACGAAGGCACATGGTTAAAAACTAGTGCATCCAGTCTGAGGTATGAGAAGAGCAAACCAATAACATGTTCAAGAGGTGGCAAACCTCTGCTTCATGAAATGGATGCTTCCTTATGGCAAAAACTACAGTCATAAACATGAGTTAAAGAGAAAATTACAAGAAAATTGAATAAATAGTGCTATAGATTTATTCATCAAACCCTCACTATTCTTTCCTAATTATTATATTTAAAATATTTTGTCATGCTATTCAAATGAATGATAGCCATACAACTTTATCGAAATAAGGAATTATGTTTTTTCTTAAGAAGTTATCTACTCTAACTTTGTCATAGACAGTAGAGCATTGGTTAGCAAGACAATTTTCTGTTAAATCACTTCTCAGAGGTACATCAGATAGCTGCAAATATAAATCATTCCCAAAAACCAGTTTCCAAAGTCAAAGTAATTATTATATGGCTGCAAATATTTTCACTATAAGTGTGGTGTTGTGGTTTAAACCCAGTTTCTACTCACCCTCCCCCTTTCTTTCCTGCTCTTCCCCCCCTTCCTCCCCACTCCCAGAGGGATGGGGAGGAGAATCGAAGGAATTTAACTCCCACGGGTTGAGATAAGAACAGCCCAGTAACTAAGGTATAACACAAACCACTGCTGCTATCACTAATAATAAAAATGATAAGAAAATAGCAAGGGAACAGAGTATGATACCACCTGCCAAAAATGAACCTGATCGGGAAGTGTGTGCCCTTCTGGGTAACTCCCCATTACCTCCCCGGGCATGACGTGCTGGAATACCTCTTTGGCTAGCTTGGGTCAGGTGTCCTGTCTCTGCTTCCTCCCAGCCTCCCCTCCTCCCTGGCAGAGCATGAGACTCAGAAAGTCCTTGCTCAGAATAAACATTACTTAACAACTAAAAACATTGATGTTATCAGCTATGTTCTCAGGCCAAAAGTCAAAATACAGAACTACATCAGCTACTAAGAGGGAAAAAAAATGGACTGCTACTGCTAAACCCAGGACATGCAGTGAGAAAGAATTATAATAAAGAAAATATGCCCACTATCAAATCATCAAGTAAGCACTGCTGAAAGCAAACAGCAATTTAGACATCACTTAAGCAACAGAAATTGCACCTCACTTGTAGATTTCCTGACTTCTGATAGCGGAAGCAGTTAGTGTTATCTCAGTAAGGAGCACCAATAAAGTATGTCAGATGCAAAAAGAACCATCAAACAGCTGTGGCCACATCCACAGCAGCTCAGAACATGAAAGTGGCAGGAGGACAAGGAAATCTTCAATTGCAGACAAATAGCTTATGTGGCTCTTTTGTGCATGGGAGACGCTGCCCCTGTGGAGCTGCAGAAAACTAAGTGCTTCAGAGCTATAGGCTTGATAAAAGTTACATGGATTGAGAAACAAGCCCAAATAAACTTCCTTCAGCTGCAGTGGCTCAAGTGATTGGTCTACTGAAGCATCTGGCAACTGTTTAAGCAGAAAACTTTTACACTAACCATACAGAACAAGGGAAGGACAGATAGAAGGAAGGAAAGACAGCTGTATGGAAGGAAGGCCAAAGTACCTGCCATTTCTATTATCTGATTATCTAACCTTTATCTAATGCCAGTCTATACAGAACTGTGACTAACAACCTTGTAGAATGGTAGTCAATTACAAAGACCAACCTGACATAGACCTGTGAGAGCAAAAATGTCTACAGTGGGATTGTATTGACAATCTCAACCCAACAGTCAGCAATGAAAGACCAGTGCATCAATAGGACAAGCAAATTATGTATCATACACATCCCCTTGTACCCTACACTGCTCTGGGGAGGGAATGAATCACTTAAGCCATTAATTTCTGATGTCTTGACAGGAACAGCCTGAAGAAGAGCCTATAAGGTATTTCTGATCTGTCATATAGAAACACTGTTTAATATGTGCTTTACTGACTCCTCAAGAAGGTACAGAAAAAAAAATGACAGACCAAAATTAAGAAAACAATCAGTCTCAACCCCAATTTTTACAGACTGACACTGTAGACTTAGGATAATTTAAATGTAGCAGTACCATATTTTCTCTCAGTCTGGTGGAGAGGAGGGGAGAAGTTGAGGAGAGGCTGAGGAAAGAGGAAAGAAAAGGGAGCACTCCGCATGCCCAAGTTATATTTATTGTCGTATTTCTTATCAGATACATATATATCTACCATATCTACCAGTGGAGCCATATACATTTACATAGCATTCCACAGGCTAATTATATGAAAATAAGCAAATGTATGGATGATTTTTACATTTGTTTCTTAGGGTTGTTAGGACAGTATATGCAGTCTTGATTTTTTTATAAACATATGATGAAAAATAAGAGTTATCCATCACAATTTTTTATAAAAGAACACTCATGACATCATTTGGTGTGAATTTAGGAGTGGTCCAAAACTAGAGCAAAAATTAATATAAATTTTGATTAAAATTTCTAGGGCAATATAATAGATTCTCTTTGCAATTTGTTAAAGCAGCAGCTCATCTGTTTAGCAGACAGCAGAACTCCTTTGCAAGTTTCTCTTTCAGTAACAACCACAGCTCATAGTAACAAATCTGGTTAGACCAGATACAAATCAAACAGTAATCATTTGTTCATAATAATACTTAAAATTTGAGCAAAAAATACTGCCATAGCATATATATGCCGGTTAGAAAGCAAAAAAAAAAAACAAACCCCAAACCAAAAAACCCCCAACATTAGCTAAAGCTAAGGAAAACCATGGATTTAAATTTGAAATAATCAGAAAGGGCTTAACAGCAAACTGTAGATAGTAGTTCATGAAGAAAATAATTTAAACTATTTCACACAGGCCTTTGCAGTAGGAAGAACACCTGGAGAAGCATAGTTTGATTAAGGATAACTAAGCAGGATACTGTCAGGGAACTGTCATGCTTATCTAGCCTGTTGGAGTTCTTTGAAGATATTTCTGCTGTAAGAGATAAGGGGAAGTCAGTGAATGTAATATACACAGATTTTCAAAAGTGTTTGACAAGGTTCCAAACTAGAGATTAGTGGTTGACATAAAGAATAAGGGTTAAAATGGGCTAATGGATAAAAAAGACTGGATCTGGTGCAAAGTATGAAGTATTGCTATAGAAGGAAACTTCTTATAAATTGGAAAGGAGGTTGAGGTCAATCAGGTTAATAGGCATGTGCAGAAGTCTAGAAATACATTATTTGACAGTGCCACATGAACTGAATTGCCAAATATCTACATCACACATGACTTCATGAAAAATGAATAATGAGAACAGAAAGCATCACAAGAAATGAATCAAAGTGAATTCAAGAATTTTCACATGCAAATGAAAACCAGTTAAATAATATAAATGCAACTGCTGATGACTAAATGCTAACCGGGGGGGGGGGGGGGGGGAAAAAAAAAA
>NDXB01021699.1:0-14822 GCA_002631895.1 Agapornis roseicollis | reverse complement strand
CACAACACCAACAATAGTTTTTTTAAAAAAAAAAAAAAAAAAAAAAAAAAAAAAAAAAAAACCAACAAAAAACACCACATGCTTGAATTCTGTCCAAACTGTCTGCTACTATGGCAATAGAAAATTGTCTTGGTAAGAAAATGCTACACTGTAGTTATTAATATTTCAGCCAAAGTACAGTCTGTAGCAGTATAGATTTTGGAAGAACTTCATCCCATGACCAGAGAGTTGTTCAGTACACCATGTGAGACAATTAATATTCCCAATTCCTCCTCAGTGAAAATCCAGAAGAAGATGAAGAAGTTTGTCACTTTAGAGGAAACACTTGCATTGTTAGGTCTTAAAGCAAGAAACAGCTTTTGTTTCCTTCTTGTAAAAGCAGCTTGTATGTTAAGGATACACAATTATTAATACTGATGACTATAAAACAAAATCCAATTTAGAAAATAGCTTATTCTTGGTTATGGTCAAGACAGAGTATCTTTGGAAAGTCTGGAACAAGTGGCTGAAGTAATTTAATGAGCCATAAAGTAGCAGGAGTTAAATATTTCAGTATTATTTTAAAGGAAGCATTTTCTGATCATTCAGTGGAAAGAACTTGTGGGTTGGATTTGTACTTCAGACTAGACAAAGTCAGTTTGTCTACAACATCTAGGATGACCTTTTTTCTTTTCTATTTAAGAAAATATATTGATTTGTACAGTGGCAAAACAAGAACAGACATCTGCCACATATTACTCAAACAATGCAGGACACAGAATTATTATGTCTGCATACAAAATACTAGAAGCAGATATAAAAATGATCTGAGTAGAAAGTATGAAATAATGGTAACGTATGGTTTGCAGGATTGTAAAGTGGCAAGTAAGTTTTCACACACATTTAACCTATTGTTTTAAAAGAAAGACAATTTTACCAAGTCATCAAATACATCATTTCATCTCCTTTAGCCCTTAGTTTCACTGTGCAAATAGAGATAAACCCATACTTCAGACTTGAAGTCTTTGGAAGAAATACTTGTTCTGAGTTCTTGAACAGTCTTGAATCAAAAAGAAATCTAAATTCTGTCCTTTCCTCTACTATTATTCCTAGTTAGGCTAAACTGAAAACATTTGCAATCTAACTTTCTAAAGCTGCAGGGTTTGTCAAACTTCCAGTATTTTACAATGTCTCTCCTGGTTGCCAATACAGACAGATGTAAAAATTTCCTCAAGTGTGCCTTGTGTGTTAGTTCATTTATACCTTGAAACAGGCAGATGCCAGGGAAAAGCATGAGATTAGAACTCATAATCTTGCTGACAGCAATGTTAACATTGTTCCAAAAACTCAGTATGAGCCTACTTAAGCCAGTCAGATTTTGGCTTTTGACTTGAAGGGACAGAAATAGAATTTAGGGGAGGCTGTACAAACAGCTCTTGGTGAACAGTGAGATTTTAGATCTTGAATGCTTGGAAGACTACTCCCTGTGAAACAGGCATCATCTTTAGGTTCTACTAGTTTCTGATAAGTTTATCACATACTGCCTTTCACATTCATAGAAGAGTATGTCCACTTATTTGCTAAAACAAATCTTCTAATTTCCTATCTAGCATACTTATCATGTGCCAGCATTTCACAGTACAGCCAGAAACAGTCTGGTTCTGCCTTCCTCCTAACACTCCTTAATATGACAGCAATTCTCAGTCCCCGTACATCTTCCCTTCTTCAGCTACCTTTGATAAAATGCAAAGATTTCTCAGCAGTGTCAGTTTATAATTGTGTTCAGAGTTTCTGATACTGTTTCAATCCATGATTTTTAATGTGGTGAGCAACACGTGTCAGAAGCAAGCATGAAGAAGCAGGCATTTGCAAGACAGACTGATCTTCATTACCATATAAATGCACACAGCTTGCTCTTTAGCTCCTCATAGCACACATTTGTAGATGTAAATATACCACAACTTGGAAGTTAATCTTGTCCTGGAAGAACAGTTAGGCTTTGGATTTTCCTTCTGCTCCTTTTAGGATCCCCCTCCAGAAACTTTCTTCCCTCAGAGTGAAGATCTGTATTTGAGATTACGATAATTAATGCTTCTTCTGTCAACAGACAGAAATGTTCCTTCAACAGGAAAAAATGCTGTCATTACACCTTTAGGAATAACTTTGTATTTAAACACCCTCCTCTTCCAGCTCTTTCACATCAGTGGCCAGCCTAAACCACGATAGTCCTCAGTTTCCTCCTGCTAGATGCATTCTTTGACAAGACTTCGTAACCTCCCTGCATGACAGCTAGTTACACATACAGGGAGAAAAGACAGCTTTTGCTGGTCAGATTTGAGGAATTTATAAGTAGGTATCCTTTTTTACCTGTTTTTGGAAAGGGGAATGTTCGTTTTCTTTCAACTTTGTTGAACTGTCTGTCTTAGAATCATAGAATCATAGAATAGCTAGGATTGGAAAGGACCTTAAGATCATCTAGTTCCAACACCCCTGCCATAAGTAGGGACACCTCACACTAAACCATACCACTCAAGGCCTCGTCCAACATGGCCTTGAATACTGCAAGGGATGGAGCTCTCACAACCTCCCTGGCCAACCCATTCCAGTGCCTCACCACCCTCACAGCAAAGAACTTCCTCCTTATATCCAATCTAAACCTCCCCTGTTTAAGTTTGAACCCGTTACCCCTTGTCCTGTCACTACAGTCCCTAATGAAGAGACACTCCCCAGCATCCCTATAGGCCCCCTTCAGATACTGGAAGGCTGCTATGAGGTCTCCATGCAGCCTTCTCTTCTCCAGGCTGAACAGCCCCAACTTTCTCAGCCTGTCTTCATACAGGAGATGCGCCAGTCCTTTGATCATCCTCGTGGCCCTCCTCTGGACTTTTTCCAACAGTTCCATGTCCTTTTTATGTTGAGGATACCAGAACTGCACACAATACTCCACGTGAGGTTGCACGAGAGCAGAGTAGAAGGGCAGGATTACCTCCTTCAACCTGCTGGTCACGCTCCTTTTGATGCAGCCCAGGATACCGTTGGCTTTCTGAGCTGCAAGCGCACACTGTCGGCTCATGTTCATGTTCTCATCAACCACCACCCCCAAGTCCTTCTCCACAGGGCTGCTCTGAATCTCTTCTCTGCCCAACCTGCAGCTGTGCCTGGGATTACTAGGACCCAGGTGTAGGCATGGTTAAACTTCATGAGGTTCAGATCAGCCCACCTCACAAGCCTGTCAAGGTCCCTCTGGATGGCATTCCTTCCTCCAGCATATCTACCGAACCACACAGCTTGGTGTCATTGGCAAACTTGCTGAGGGCGCACTCAATCCTATTGTCCATGTCAGCGACAAAGATGTTAAACAAGACCAGTCCCAACACTGATCCCTGAGGGATGCCACTCGTCACTGGCTTCCAGCTGGACAATGAGTTATTAACCACAACTCTGCGTGCGGCCATCCAAACAGTTCTTTATCCACTGAGTGGTCCACCTATCAAATTGATGTCTCTCCAATTTAGAGACAAGGATGTCGTGTGGGAAAGTGTCGAACACTTTGCACAAGTCCAGGTAGATGACGTCAACTGCTCTACCCCTGTCCATCATTCTTGTCTTTCATCATCCAACACCAAATGTATCTTTAGCATGTTTTTACATTTTGATGCTCAAATTCTTTATGCCAGGAAATCAGCATGCCATCTTCCAAGTGTTCACAGTAACTGCTCATGAAGACCAGATCCGTAACAGCAAACAGAAAGGTCATTCAACGAAATCATCTTTCACACCAAAACCAGAAGCCATTCCTAAACTTAATGAGTTTCCAGAGCAAGGAAACTCTAAGATTCCCATTTCATTGAAACTCTACTCCTTTATTCAAGATGAAGGAGCAGAACACATCTTCTATTTTTATTTTCTTTCTATAACAACCATCCTTTTCTTCTCTCTTTTAATTACATCATTGCCCCCATTCACCTACTCAAGTTACACAAGACTAATCTCTGGTACTTACAAGACATTTTCCTGAGGAAATCATACTTTTTAAATGTGTTTATCTACAAACACTGTTGTGAGGGAGAAAAGTAAGAGTTAACACTGTATTAAATAGGAACTTAATAAAGGATCTACATGAATGTATCATCCTTGATGGAAGATGGCAAGGAAGCAAATTCATTAAGCTTGGGAGTTCAGCTGCTTTATATTTACTGGTTTTACCTGATGTTTAGTGTTGGTGATTCAGGTTTTGCAATCTGTAAAAAAAAAAAACAACAACAAACCAACAACAACAAGCCCCCCCAAAAAAACCCAAACACTCAAATAAACACACAAACCCAAACTTTATCCTACCTGCAGTTGCTTGAATATTAGTTAAGTATAAAACACTAACAGGCAGAGGGCATTGATTTTTCTTGAAAATCAGACACAAACCCCAATATTGTAGAGAAACTATCACATTATTTATTTTCTGATCTTGAAAAATATTGTATAAGACACATTTTCTTATTCTATGAGTACATATTTTTAACACATTTTTTCCTTCCGTATATTTACATTCTTTCATAAATAAATATGCCTTGAAGTTTCAGGCTACTGTTTAGCTTCCCTACAGCGAAGCACTAGAAAGGTTTCAGAAAGGTGTTTAATACAGAATAGGAAATCCTATCTGCTTGCTGCTTTGCAAAATTTGCTCTATCAGCAACATGCATTGGAATAATTACTCCAAGGTGTCACCCTGAAGCATGACAAAATAATAATATGGAAATGTACATCCATCACAAGTATCTTGAGTCACTGGTAAGACTGAAATTGATAGCACTGACAAATTCATCACAATGACTCATAATGTTAAATACTGAATGGCACCTGAGGTTTTTTCTGCTTTGTCTAATTTGCTACTTGCTGTTATTCTTTTTACAAATTTCTGTTGTTTTGAGCTTTCCAAGATTCTGCTGAAAACTCTGCTGATGGACTGCATAAAAATCAGAAAACAGAACTGTTTACACCATTTCATAGATTGTTTAATGAATAACATTAAGAGATGTCCAGATGAAATATTAGAGAGAAAATGTGAGTGCGGTGGGGAGTGGGGGAATTAAAGATATCCCTATATATAACATTCTGTATATTTTGCTTCAGTTTCCAATGCCAAGGCCAGCCTTCAGGAATCCCTGACCCAGGACATACGGGAGAAGGTCTGGAGAAAGTAAGTCTTTTCCGTGGTTGAGGAGGACCAGGATAGAGACCACATGGACAAATTTGATATTCACAAGTTCATGAGCCATGATGGGATGCACCTGTGAGCTGGTAGACATAATTGCTAGGCCACTCCTGATCATCTTTGAAAGGTCATGGCAATCAGAAGAGGTGTCTGAGGAGTGAAAGAAAGCAAATGTCACCCCAGTCTTTGAAAAGGGTAAGGAGGACCCTCAAAACTACAGGCCAGTCACCCTCACCTCAATCATTGGAAAGGTGATGGAATGGCTCACCATAGAGGCCAATTCTAAGCATATGGAAGACAAGGAGATGATCAGGAGTAAACAGCATCAATTCACCAAAGGGAAATCATGTTTAATCAACCTGAATGCCTTCTATGACAGGACAATTGGATAGCTGTATAGATGAGGGGGAGCAGTCATTGTTGTCTACCTGGACTTCAGCAAGGCTTGACACTATCTTCCATGACATCCTCAAAGGCAAGCTCAGGAAGCATGGGCTGCACAAGTGGACAGTGAGGTGGATTGACAGCTGGCTGAATGGCAAGTCTGAGAGTTGTGATCAGTGGCACAAAGTCTACTTGGAGACAACTAGCAGTGTCCCCCAAGGGTCAATACTGGGTCCATTATTGTTTAACTTATTAATCAATAACTTAGACGAAATGATAGAGTGCCTCCTCAGAAAATTTGCTGATGTAAAACTGGGAGGAGTACTGTGCTGTCACTTAGCAGGATCCAGACAGGCTGGAAAAATGGGCAGCAAGGAACCTTGTAAAATTCAACAAAGGCAAACGTAGGGTCCTGTGACTGGGGAAGAATAACCACATGCACCAGTACAGGCTAGGAGTTGACCCACTAGAAGGTAGCTCTGCAGAGAAGGACCTGGGGGTCTGGGTGGACAGCAAGTTGACCATGAGTCAGGAGCGATGTGCCCTTGTGGCCAGGAAGGCCAATGGTATCCTGGGCTGCATTAGGAAGAACACTGCCAGCATGTCAAGGGAGGTAATCCTTTACCTCTTGCCAGCCCTGGTGAGGTCTTACCTGGAGTGCTGTGTCTAGTTTTGGCCTCCCCGGTATAAGAGATATGGAAGTGCTGAAGCAAGTCCAGGAAAGCACTGCTATAATGATTAAGGCTCTGGAGCATCTCTCATATGAGGAAAGGCTGAGGGAGCTGGGCATGTTCCGCTTAGAGAAGAGAAGGCTCAGGGAGGATCTGATCAATGTATGTAAGTATCTGAAAGGACAGTGTCAAGAGAATGGGGCCAGATCATTCTTGGTGATGCCAGATGATAGGACAAGAGGCAATGGGCATAAATAAAACACAGGATGTTCCACCTGAACATGAGAAAGAACTTCTTTACTGGGTGGGTGACTGAATATTAGAATAGGTTGCCCAGAATTGCTGTAGAATCTCCTTTCCTGGAGATATTCAACAGCTGTCTAGGCACCATGCTGAATGACATGCTTTAGGTAACCCTCTTGAGCAGGAAGGTTGGAGTAGATGATCACTGGTGCTCCTTTCCAACCTCAACCATGCTGCAATTCTGTGATTTTCAGATAGCTACATATATAGCTGCAAACTGGTCCTGAACTACAAGATGAAATTCATCTAACATGAGATCCATAAATTTGACTTAGTAGTAATATACTACTAGCTCATTAAAAGATTAAGCTTTATACAGTGTCATAACTGTAAAACACCTCCTTGAGTAAAATACACCTAAGAAAATATCTTATACGACATTCTTCATTTCTGGGCCCAAATCCCAGAATCTAGGGAATGGAGTAAATTCCATACGCAAAAATCAATCTGCAGCCTAACCGGCAGGCTTGAAAAGAAAGACTAAACCACACAGCAAACAATCACAAAGATATTCAGGCTGAATGCACTCCTGAGAGCAAATGTTCTCAGCACAGCAAATCAAACAGAAATAAAGCATTTGAAGAAAAACAAAGGGGTTCTTGGATTATGAGTTGAGTGAAGCAAAGTGAACAAAGGTTCCTGGGTAGATTACAAACCTGAATGGCTGGTGGTAAGCCTAACAGATGAAAGATACAAATCAACATTCACTTTGCACTGCACTCTATAGTTGTTAGACTGCATTCTATAAAATGCTGTATATGTGATATGCCAGAAATGTGTATCTTGGAATTCTATGACAACACCTATAGAAATAAATCTGTGTTACATAAGTTGGTCTTACAATGGACAAGATATAGAAATTCATCTTGACAGTGCTCCATTTATATCAATTAGCTACAGGGACGAAAGAGAGCCAAAAAAAGGGGCTCTTCCTAGGGCTGAACTTACAGGTGCTAGGGAGGGTAAACAAATGTCTAATGTTAAACAGTTCCAGTTCCCTGTTAATGTGAGGAGATTCCAGAATTCTACTGACAACACAACTTGCTATCATAATTTGGATAAGGTCAATGAAGTTGTATTTCAATGGTGTATCACCAAAGCAGACAACATCTGAGGTGCTTACTTAGCTCCAGCATTACTGAATGAAAAAAAAAAAAAAAGAAAAAGCAAAAAACAAAACACACACACACACAAAAAAAGGAACCAAAAACCAACCAAAACACATAGCAAAATCCCAAACAAAATAGAAAAAAAAAAGTCATCATCTACATTCTGACTTACCTGTCTTCATTAATTTCTGGAGGACTTGCTTGAAAACAGACAGTAGTCTTTTCTTCATCAGCAGGATTGCAACCTTTCTCCTGCTACAGGCATTTATGCACCTGTGCATAGCTTCAGCAATTATTGAAAAGGCCAGAAAAGAAAAAACAGACTATCTGTAATCCTGATTTACATTCCCCAGCTATCAACTTATTGACCAGTCACCTTACTTTTTTTTTACGCTTTGATCCTGAAAGCTCTCCCAGTGGCCTCAGGCACATGTTCAATGAGAGAGGTGACGGAATTAGCCTTTAAGATAGAAACACTGTGAAAGAAGAGATTCTCATCATGCTCTAACAAGTCTTACTGGAGAACAGTGAGTGATTTTACTTTACCTAACTCTAGATACCTGTGCTAAGCCACACCAACAGAGCAGCAGATTATTTTGCATGGGTTTTTCAGAGATTCACAGCAGGCTGAAAAATACTGGCATTGACATTTCATCCTTGTCTATATCCCCAAGGACGCTATCCATCAAAATAAATGCCGTCATATCTATGCTGCTTACATTAAGACTGAAAGAGATCCAAGACTTTGTGATGTTTTAGGAAGAGCTGCATTTGGCCCAGAGGAACAGAAAAGTAGGGTGGAGAAGATTCATTACCCATCAAAATGGGGATGAAAATCCTCTACTGATCATAGCTTTATTATCCTAATTAATTAGAAACAGTTAAAATTAATCAAAACAGCAAATACAACTTCAAATTCATACAACCAAAGATAATCTAGTCATGTTTTGATATCACCATGGTATTCAACTATGGTTTGCTAAATGGTTTCTAAGAAATTAAAATTGTGAGTTCTATGCCATCATGAACCCAAACGAAACTGCTATTACAAAGCAATTACATTTTAAAAAGGGACAACAATCAACGATAATTATGTTCACAATTCATTCTGATCATTTCTGCTACCCCTATATATCCATTTGATTTTCCATTACACTTGCCTTTTTGTCGAGTGATTTAAAATATATCATCTGTTCTAATCACATTGTAATCACTTCATTTTGCAATGCAACAAAACATGATGTAATGGGGACTAAACAATTCCATACTCTGTGGCTGTACAAAGAAGTTCTATAGCATTTCTCAAAAGTGGGGCCGTAAGGTTCCTGAAGTATCCAACTATCCTTTTTGTTTGTTTTTTTCCAGTGCCATCCATCAGAAAGAGGCCCTCCATAACACCAGGAGGAGAGGACAAGACACTCTTCTCCTGTCCCAAGCAGCTGTAATTTGTGGTTCCATTGGACTGAATTATTTAGTCATCAGAATCTAAAACAAAGAGGTTCTATAGAGATGGAGAAACATGTGGGTTGAATGACAAACAAAGTCTTATTTACTAAATCTATCAAAAACTGTGCTTCCAGACACATTTCATCAAAGCAAAGCTTCAATCCTGGGAAAACAGCTATATTCACATTCAAGACAGATGTACAAGTCATGTGAAATAAGACTGACACAGGACTGAATTATTTAGTTGTTTGCTAGAGACTTGATCAAATTCAGCCTCCATGCAAACAGACAAATTTAAATGGGACACTGTTTGACGTGTTCTACATCCTGATTGAATTTGATCCTCTGTGTGCGTTAGATCTCTGGAAATGACAGTGTAAGAATATTGTCTTTGTGGTGAATGTAAATCTGCAGATAGGTTTTGGATTAAATAGTCCATAAAACACAAGAGCATCATTCAAAAAAAAAAAAAATAAATAAATAAAAAATCAATCATATATGCATGGAAGACCATGAACTTCCAATGTGGTCAACCCTTCAAAAGTGTGTCAAAGAAAGACAAATGAATGCAACTATATTTTCAAGTAACACATTTGTTGGAAAGGTTAAGTCCTTCTCACCATATATCCACATCTAAACAATTTCCTTCCTAAAACATTACCTGCCTGTTTAAATATATTTCTAATTTCCTGACTGCATTCAAATTTGTTCTTCCAACAGATCACACTGATTTTTTAGAAACTTTTAACTTTTTTGTTACACATATTCATGCAAGTAACATATTAGAAAAAAGTGATCATAGAAGAAGGGAATGCTTGAGAATGCAAATTTATTTAAAGAGGTCCAAATATACCTAATTTATGTTAATATAATATCTAAACAATATATTAATAGAATCTTATCATATTGAGGCACCATATTGCCTCTGTTGCAAATGAATTAATGGTTTACTGTTTAAAGTAGCCAATTTTAAAATATTTGTTGCAGTTCTTCATTGTTCCATCCCCAGCATCCCTATAGGCCCCCTTCAGATACTGGAAGGCTGCTATGAGGTCTCCATGCAGCCTTCTCTTCTCCAGGCTGAACAGCCCCAACTTTCTCAGCCTGTCTTCATATGGGAGGTGCTCCGGTCCTTTGATCATCCTCATGGCCCTCCTCCAGACTTGTTCCAACAGCTCCATGTCTTTTTTATGTTGAGGACACCAGAACTGCACACAATACTCCAGGTGAGGTCTCACAAGAGCAGAGAAGAGGGGCAGGATTACCTCCTTCAACCTGCTGGCCACACTCCTGTTGATGCAGCCCAGGATACAGTTGGCTTTCTGGGCTGCAAGATGTTGAACAAGACTGGTCCCAACACCGATCCCTGAGGGACACCACTTGTTACTGGTCTACAGCCAGACATTGAGCCAGTGACCACAACTCTTTGTGTGCGGCCATCCAACCAGTTCTTTATCCACCGAATGGTCCACCTATCAAATTGATGTCCCTCCAATTTAGAGACAAGGATGTTGTGTGGGACTGTTTTAAATGCTTGCACAAGTCCAGGTAGATGACGTCAACCCTTCTACCCCTGTCCATCAGCTCCATAGCCCCATCATAGAAGGCCACTAAATTGGTCAGACAGGATTTCCCCTTAGTGAAGCCATATTGGCTGTCACCAAGCACATCATTGGTTTTCATGTGCCTTAGCATGCCTTCCAGGAGAATCTGCTCCAAGATTTTGCCATGCACAGAGGTGAGACTGATTGGTCTGTAGTTACCTTGATCACTTGTTTTCCCCTTCTTGAAAATGGGGGTTATATTTCCCTTTTTCTCATCATTGGGAACATCACCTGACTGCCATGATTTTTCAAATATGATGGCAAATGGCTTAGCAACTTCATTTGCCAGCTCCTACAGGACCCACAGATGGATTTCATCAGGTCCCATGGACTTGTGCATATTCAGGTTCTTAACATGGTCTCGAACCAGATCCTCTCCTACAGTGGGCCTAGAGTCTTCATTTTCACAATTTCTGCATCTGCCTTCCAAGACTTGGGTGGTGTGGTCAGAGCCTTTGCCAGTGAAGACTGAAACAAAGAAGTCATTCAGAACCTCAGCCTTCTCCAAACCCACAGTAGGCAGTTCTGATAGCTTCTGGAGAGGGTCTACATTGTTCCTGGTCTGTCTTGTATTTGCAATGTACCTATAGAATCCCCTCCTGTTATCTTTCACATCCCTAGCTAAATTCAATTCTAACTGGGCCTTAGCTTTCCTAACCTGGTCCCTAGCTTCCCGAACAACATCCCTGTATTCTTCCCAGGCCGCCTGTCCTTGCTTCAACCTTTTATAAGCCTGTTCTTTCCCTCGATGTTTCCTCAGCAGCTCCTTATCCATTCAAAGAGGTCTCCTGGCCCTCTTGCTGCACTTCTAGTTGGGACGCAGTATTCCTGAGCTTGTAGCAGGTGATCCTTGAATATCAACCAACCGTCTTGGGTCCCCCTGCCCTCTAGGGCTACATGCCATGGAACCTTACTAAGCAGGTTTCTGAAGAGGCCAAAGTCTGCTCTCTTGAAGTCCAGGGCAGTGAATTTGCTGCACGCTCTTCTCGCTGTCCTGAGGATCTCAAACTTGACATGATCACTACAACCAAGGCTGCCCTGGGGCATCACATTTCCAACCAGCCCTTCCCTGGTGGTGAGTACAACGTCAAGCATGGCCTTGTCAGCTCCTCTATTACTTGCAGGAGGAAGTTGTCTTCCACACAATCAAGGAACCTCCTGGATTGCTTGTGCCGGGCTGTACCATTCCTCCAAAAGATATCATGGTGGTTGAAGTCCCCCATGAGGGCAAGGGCCTTCAAACGTGAGGCTTTTCCTATCTGTCTATGTCATGTTTACAAGATTTATAATAATGGTGGAGGATGTACTTCACATTGAATTTTTAATCATAGATTATATGTATTTTTATAAAATACAAATGGTAAGACACAAACATATGATAATGTAAAGCTATAATGATACTGTAGAATTTTAATAAAAAATGTGGAAACTGACTACACAACATGAGAGAGCACAGCAAAACAGGCAAGAAAGTACAGCAGTTTTATGATAGTTCAAATGAAAGATATGACAACTGTTCTCAGTAAGTGATCCTTTGTACCTTGATATTTAGCAAATCCAAGGCCAGAATATGACTGTAGTGTGCTGCCAAGCACAAAGAATGTTGTTTCCATGGGATTCTTACCTCAACCAAATATACTTTTTTACTCGTGGGGAAACTTTTGAGGATGAAAACTCCCATTAAACAAGTGCTCAGCAACCAATGGTCACAGAAGATATTAATCAGCACAGTCAGCTGACATATCTCTTCTGAGAAAAAGGTAAAGATGACAAAGAGTTCCTGATGACTAAATCTGACCAAAGAAATTTCCCTAAAGGAGGCTGCTCAGCTGAGGTTCTGGGATGAGGTTCCAACAAGTTTGTTCTAGTACACCACCTGATATACATGAGCATAACAAAATGGGGAGGTGAGCCCAGTGCTCCTACCACATCAGTTACAGAAAAAGGAGGTCACAAGAGGAATTGGAACATTTTGTGTACAAACTAATGCTAGCAGCCTGACAGAAAAGATCACGGGATTGCTTACACTCTATTTGCATGAAAATGGATTGATATTTGATTTAATAAACGAATGACTATGAAGCTGATGAAAGTTAATATAAGAGCAAATGGAAATTATTCCAGTGGTACATCTCACTGCAGTTATAAAAGCACCAAGTTCCTTAAGTCACTTAAGGCCTATAGATGGATAGAAACTCTTCCCTAATTACAGTGGGTATATCTGAGTCAAGTGGTGACAGTAAGTCCTGACTCTCCACTGCAGAAACAGGGTAAGTACCCTTAGGCTTCATAGGAAAGCCTAGAGCCCACTATGCACAAAAGGCCAGCACCTGTAGCAGCTTATCCTGTCCTGCATGATACAGTATTCCATGGCCACATTCAAACTGTGAGCATAACCACAAGGTGTAGAAACCAGGAACTGCATGTACAGAAATTTTAACTACATTATTGAGACTATTTCAATATAGAAGTGTTTGGGTTCTTTCTGTATTTTCTTTTTCTGTAATAATTAGGATTCTTAGATTAGACTCTTTAAGATTACAAATATACTAAGAATAAATTCCTGCCTTTACATAGGTGTATTTTCTTGTCCATAACAATAGCCAAGTAACTATTTGGCCAGTGGCAGAAAGAGGTAGCACAAGCAGGAAATGTTACCAAAGATTAGCACACGTCAATCAAGGGTACCACTGCAAGAAGCATTCAGCATGACCCAATCAGAACACAGAATTAACAAAGATTTCACCATAATAGCAGAAGTCTTTAGATATTTAGCTTCAACTAATAGAGGAATTTTCAGCAGAAATTATGTATATAAACATTTTAAGGAATTAGATCTTATATTATTAATGATTATTCCACAGCTAGATCACCCTGTCAGAACAGCCATTAACAACAATTAAAGAAGAATTGAGTAGCTGATCTTCCAAATTACAGTATCAAATTGTACAGTCTTTTATGACTGTACAATGTTTACATAAAACACTGCCAAAAGCTTTTTGAAAGGAAATATATGAATAGGCACTGAAGTCAGTAGTTTTAGAGAGTCTACTAAAAAAAAAACCCAGAATATATTTTACCACCTCCCTAAAGTAACTTGACACAAAAAGTGTGGAAGCACTGTGAGTGACTAAGTCACAAATGTAACACAAAGACACATGCAGTTTTGGTTATAGTTTTTATTCCCAACAGTGATTATCTGAAGCTGTAAACAACAAAAAATACTAGTCTTTCCTTATTGGCTGGAGCTTTGAAAATCTCCATATTACTAATGGTATGTACAAATGTTCCAGTAAATGGAATGCAATGTTTCAAAACTGATAAGTTAGTATTTGTTATAAAGAAGTTATTCTAGCCATATCAGCACCATGCTTTCACTATGCTATTTAAATCTACATTGTTACCTCTATTTATTGTCACAAAAAACCAAAAACCAAAAAACAAAAAAACCCAAACAAACAAACAAAAAAACAAACCCAAAACCAAAACCAAAACCAGCACAACTGACAGGAGTAAGAGCCATGAACCTGAAGATTATCTGATCATCTACTTAATATTTGTCATACTGCATCACTCCTTTCTGTGTATAAAGAGGCCTGCTCTACGGAAACAATAATTAGAAAAACTGCCTTTAAACCCCAGAATAATTCTATTGTATGTGTGAATTTTTGTATCACTATTGAAAATGGCAACATTCCAGAGTTTTATTTGCACTTCTCTTAATCTAGTTTTAAACATCCAACATATGCAGCTTCCATTCTAATGTGTTCTATGGCCAAAAAGCAATAAACATTTAATACTTAAAGACTTCAGTCCACACAAATAAGTACGGTAAAAAAAATTTCTTCAAAAAACTCCAAAAAGTCTTCCTAAATTACACTGATTTTTATTAAAAAATTCCTGAGTAGTTTGAAGCAGTCTACTTACCAAGAAGAACTTTATTTCCCTTTCTTGAAACTTCTTACTGTCTCCATAACAGTCAGGGAAGGGTTGGTAATTTCAAGGTACCACATAGATCAACCTATTCCATCTACAATTTCAAATCAGCTTTAAAAGCATGTGTCCTGGGTTCAGCAGTTGCAGTCAGTTTTTCTTCTCTTTAGTAGCTGTGTTTTGA
>NDXB01021696.1:47482-105250 GCA_002631895.1 Agapornis roseicollis | reverse complement strand
ACCACCACCCCCAAGTCCTTTTCCGCAGGGCTGCTCTCAATCTCCTCTCTGCCCAACCTGTGGCTGTGCCTGGGATTGCTCCAACCAGGTGTAGGACCTTGCACTTGTCCCTCTCTTTCAAAACTTGAATGTAAATGTTTTCATGAAACATTCCCCTTTGGAAAACAGCAGGCAACCAATTTTAGCCTTCATTCAGAAATGTCTACTCCTAACAAATTTAATATCCAACATCAGTTCATAACCAAGGTTTGACTGATCTCAATCTGCATTTTTCAACAGGTGCCATATTCAGAGAAGTGTCCAACCCTGAACTGGCACAACAGTTAGAGCAGCTGCTCTCCTGTGTTCTCTTGAAGAATGAGGTCTGTTCTCTCTTTTCAAGTTTGGCATTAAAAACTGATCCAATTCTATGTCATCATTACCTGCATTAAACCTCAATACAAGCAGTGTGAAGATGTTTGTTTTCAAAAGTCACTCAGACTCTGGCCATGCGGATGTTCACCCAGGTTATGAGGAATGCTGGCAGTTGTGGAGCATTCCTTAACCACCACATTCAGTATTTGCCTTGACACTACTAAATGCTTGGATAGACATCCAAGCAAGGAAACAAGAAAATCCTATTGACACAAGAATTCATGTGTTGAATCGCACTGTTTCAGTGTATCCTTTCCTGCTTGCATTATAATCTTAAAATCCACAAACAAACCAGACAGAAACCTGCTTCCCTACATAATTATTTGTTACCATTCCCAATGAATTATCATGCACTTTTCCAACACATTTGCTTGTTCAAAAGTAATTGAAGCTTCTGTTGCATTCTGCACTTGGCACACAAAAAAAGCCCATAAAGACACTGCCCTTGGCAGGAAAGACTGTGGCTTTCCACAGGCCCTAATCCAGAGAGGTGCAGAGCAAGCTCAGCCCTTCCTAAAGTCGAGACAGGCCCTTGGAGATTAGGACTTCAGAGA
This sequence comes from Agapornis roseicollis, assembly GCA_002631895.1. Classification (NCBI taxonomy): domain Eukaryota; kingdom Metazoa; phylum Chordata; class Aves; order Psittaciformes; family Psittacidae; genus Agapornis; species Agapornis roseicollis. The sequence continues at coordinate 104,282 of NDXB01021696.1, read as the reverse complement.
CTGTTTTATTTCCGTCGACTTCAGACTTGCAAGTCTTTGTTCTTCATCTTTTTCTAAAGTTACTTTAATTAAAACAAAACAAGTCAAAAAATCCCACGTTTCAGAAAAGCAAGGTCCAAAAGAGCCTTGTTTCTTTGTGTTTGCTTACCAGGTCCTCTTAGGAGTTAGGTCTCCAATTTAAAAGCATGTTGTATTCATGTGAAGGGAGAATGGAAATTTCCACTCTGCAAATTTTCACTAGAGCATTTCTGTTGGGAACTGCTCTGCATAAAGGCACAAACTTGCTACAGAAGCAAGTGTAACTTCCATCTTTCTAATATACGTATCCTTTGACATCCAAGCAGATCACATAGAACTAACGTGCTGCCCATATGGAAAACCTATGTTTCTGTGCCAGTGACTAGGAGTTCTCAGTCAGATACAGTGCTGAAAAGGTTTTCTGACTCCAGAGTGCATGAGGCCAAGCTTTGTCAGTGGAGATGGGGAAATACCATGTACAGTCTTGGTAAGGCCTCATTTCAGATACCGGAGTTCCTGTCACCTTCATTCAAAAAAGCTAAACAAATATTAGAAGGGGTGCAGAGAAGGGTCTCTAAGATATGCTCAGGAACAGAAGATCTATCTTAGAAAAAGAGATAGAAAGAGGTTGGCTTGTCTGGGCTAGTGAAACGAGGCCAGAGATGGGAGATAAGGACTCTTTATAGATACATCAAGGAGTAAATAACAGGGAGGGAGAAGAATTATTTAACCTAAAGGATAATGCTGGAACAAGATCAAATGGATTTATAAATTGGTCATGAATAAATTTAGACTGGAAACTGGGGGAAGGTTTCCAACCATCGTAAGAATGACATTCTGGAATAGCCTTTTAAATAGCGTAGTGATGGGCAAAGATCTTCAATTTAAACTTGTGATGTGAGTCCTTAAATAACCAACTGGGTTTGAAAAAAAGAAAAAAGACTTCATCAACTATTTGTTGATGGTGTTGCTTACACTATATATTTACATTACATTTATTCCATGCTCTGGAGCTTCTACTGATTACCTGCCAGGGACAAGAAGAATCTTTTCCACTTCATACATACTGTTGCTTCTTGGGCTTTTTTTCCCTTTTTTCCATTGCCCTGAATTACCAGGGAGGAAGAGAGGGAGCAGAGATAGATGCACAGGCATTCCTCAAAGTATTAACATCTTCCAGGTGGCTTTCATTATGACATTGTCCCATACCTGGGATTCCACTGATTGCCAGATCTAACGTCAGGAGATAATTTCCTCCTAGTTTGACTTTTTAGTGAAGGGCATAGCCCCTTCCACCACCTAAGACCACCTGAGAATTTAATCTAACATATCCATAATGTTTTTGACAATGTCAATCTCTTGCTTCCTTTCTGTCACAGATGATGGCTGCAGCTGAAAGGCTTTGATGACAGTCTGAAATTCATGACAGGGTGTGAAAAGTGTCCTGTATTGGGCAAGGACTGGTGGAATAAGGCCAAGCAGCTGTTCCACAGTGCACAGGATGACACACCAGGATGCAGGCCTTCCAGACTTGCATTAGCAGTGAGTTTCAACACTTTGAAACATGAAGGGAGGTAAAGTGCTGTTATTGTTGCTACAAGAATCTCTCTTACCTAGCATTCGTTCTATTCTTTTTGTCTTATGGTCAAAGAGAAACGTGTCATGATGTGCGCTGCTGTTTCCTGTTCCTTACATCCAAAACTTCATCCACATCCTGAGGATTTTCAGTATGGTGAAACATGGAAAGAGGCAGTGTTTTTTCAAGGCAGTAAATGTTCACATCATCACTAGTCAACCACTCATTTCCTCTCCAAGACTGCCTGTTAAGTACATTGTGCAAAGCAAGCCACGTCCACACTTAGGGTCAGTTTTCCATAGCATTTCCCTTTCAGTACCTGCCAGCATTTGATAAGGCAGTTGTTGGACTCATTCTCAGCCCAGTACCATCACACTGAAGCTTCTTGTAAGGCAGAGTTTTATAAGAACCTTAGCCAAAACTCAGTCCTGCCTTTCCTTTAGAAAAACTCTCAGCCTCTCTGCCCATTCTGGATACTAGCGCCAGCCTCTGCTTCCCTCTGACCTGACCTATGCCAGGATCTGACATGAAAGACCATTTCTCTCCTACAGCCTGTCTGTGGCTTCCTACAGCTCATTCCCTGATCATTTATCTTCTTGATCTGCTAATTACACAAGGCCAGCTGGCCCCCAGGTCCCTGGTCCTGTGAGGATATGCTGCCCTATGGGGCAGCATACTCTCTGTCACAGGATTCCTGTAGCCCATGACGCCCATGTGCTTCAGAGCCAATATTAGCAATCACAATTAAGAATGCTGTCAATAAATTCTTTATGCTCTTTCCTTTATGTATCCCACAAGAAAGCCCACTTGGTACTTCAGGTTTTATTTACACCAGCAGCCCATGGTCTCCAGTACAGACACATGTCTTAGTAAGTAAAGGTTAAAGGATTAAGTCTGAATTCTTTGTGTCATGCAAAATCCATCTCTCAACTGCCTTACAGAAAGCAATACTGTAGCTTCAGAGATAACTAAGAGCAGGAAGACAGAAGCAAGGGAGAAGGGAGGAGTTTTCAGCTGAGATTTGAAATGAGGTGAAAGTCAATGAAGCAGAGAAATACAGACAAGCAAGCCTGCTCCAGATCCAGGAGGCACACAGGAGAAGTTTCTCATCCCACCTCTGCCAGATTGAATGGAGGGACAGAGAATAAGTGAAACTTGATGAAATTAAAGGGCATTACCTGTAGAAAAATCGAAAAAGAAGTGCTTCTGTGCACAGTATGAGGTCAACCTATACAATAAGCTACAGAGGAAGTCATAGAGTTAAATACCAAGGCTGGATTTTGATGAGTTTGACCATTGTGTGATTATTAATAGCATGCAGAGCAGTGCCAGGTAACTTCAAGGTAATCATATTTGACAGCTTCCTAGGATAAGTCATCCCCTACCAGGGTCAGCAAGACATGCCAACCCTTGGAGCAAATGCTCGAACAAAATCCTGCCACTAACTGGGAGCATTACAGGGGTGTGTTGACATCTGCAAGAAATGAGTACTGATCCCTGCTGGGGACCAGGCAATTCCCACACTGACCACTGCTTGTACTGCTTCTGTGACCTTGGGGCTATTTATGCTCATCAGTTATGCTGTTCCTGTTTATCTGGGCATTTAAATCGAAGCTTTATTTCCTTTGTACAGTCAGGGAAATAGTGATGTACATCCCTATCTGCACTCCTGGAGGACTACTGAAGGTCAAAGCTGGGATAACCAGCATTTACTTCATATAGGGTTGCTGTTAACTGAGTTCTATTAAGATGAGGCTGAAAGGAAAGCAGTGGGGTTTCTAAAAGCTCTCATCTCTCAACAAGCCCACCTTCATGCTCCATCTTTTATCTGCTTGCCTCACGTGCTCAAAAAGCCCTGGGATTCCACCAGATGTATTTAATATATTGGGACCTTCAGTTACTGCCCCCTTCCTCTCCCACCCCTGCCTTTCCTTACAGGGATCTTTGGGATGTCTCAGGAATTTAGGAGGTTGGAATGAACAGCAACAACAAAAATTACGTTGATTTAATGAGTAAAACAGGGTTGCTAGGGAAGTTCCTTTGCTCCCTTTTGAAGCTGCTATATTCATTTGTTACCAGAACATTCTCTGCTCACATCAAGCTTTGCATCTGCATTTGACTACCCACAAGAGGTAATGCAAGGCAGTCCTTCCTCCTGCCTGAACCCTCCCAATATGCACAGACAGAGCTGGGTTCATTGTAAATTGTAACTGCTACATGCATCAGTAATGCCCCTTAGCACCAAACAAAAGCACAGTAGTTAAAGCATCTATTCAGCAAGTGAGGGATGAGGATTCATTAGGAAGGTGCCAAACTTGAGTCTGGGTAGCAGGCACGGGCAAAGCACTACTGTCTCTGCTGAAGCCATCTCTTGTGCAATAAGAAGTGCAATATCCACATGCCATCAAAAGGAAAGTGAGAGAAGCAGCAGGAGAATGAGTGGAAGAGTGCTGGGGGAGCTGGATGTCGATGGAGCAGGGGAGCAGGAACATATGCTGCTGGTGTGGAGCAGGTGTGAGGGCTGAAGGATGCAAATATTCTGCATGTATGGTCCACTGCCAGCTGGAAGCACAGGTGAGAAACACAAGGGACTTCTGTTGTGAGCTAATTTCAATTGCTACCTCTTTGCTTCCAGAAGTACCATGGCTAAAGGCTGCAAATCACATTGCAAATCACATTCTGGCTTACTCTAGCTGGGCTAGACTCTAAGGATTCTAACTCTTCACTTAAAAAGACAAACCCAATTACCAACAATCTGCTTCTGAGGACAAAAAGACCAGCTTGCTAATGAGGGACTAAGAGGAGCCCATTTCCTCTGAAAAGACAATTTCACACCATCCCACTGTTCATTTAAATGTCTCCTTTAATAGCCATCTTTCTGTCTACTAAGCCTCAGAATACAATATTTATTCCACTCTACTCAGTGCTTATCAGGCCACACCTGGAATACTGCCAAGTTTTGGTCCCCACTGTAAAAAAAGGACGTGGAGAGGCTGGAGAAGGTCTACAGAAGGGCTTCAAAGATGATCCAAGGACTGGGAAGCCGTGTGAGGACAGGCTGAGAGAGCTGGGTTTGTTCAGACTGGAGAAGAGAAGGCTCAAGGGAGACCCTGTCACCACATGCCAGTATTTAAAGGGTGGCTACAAAGGAAGATGAAGACTCCCTTTTTACAAGGAGTCACAGGGAAAAGACCAGGGGTAATGGGTACAAGTTACTCCTGGGGAGATTCCAATTGGACACAAGAGGAAAATGGTTTACAATGAGAACAATCAGCCATTGGAATAATCTCCCCAGCAAAGTGGTGGACTCCCCAACATTGTACACTTTGAAGATCTGAGTAGACATCTAGTGTCGGTCATGCTTTGCCTATAAAGGTTGGACCAGACGATCCCTTCCAACCTGGGATTATATGATTCTGTAATCCCTATTGTCAAAAGTGTGGCCCCAGGGATTTCAGTAGTAACACTATTTTTATTCCACAAAATAGAAAAGGAGAAGCCCCCTAGATGGGATATGAGGAATTACAGAGTCTGAATCATATGTTCTATCATGGTCATTTGGCTTGGAAGCCATATAATGGTACAGACAGAAGTCCAGAACTGAAGATTTGGAAGAGATGGAGGATTTTATCTATTTGCGACTTTAGTTAAATTCCTTTTACTAATTGAGCCTCTTTGCCCAGAAACAGGAGCAAAAATCATCCATGGGAGAAAATTCCCCAATGCAAAGTAACAAAACAACCATAAAAAGAGGTCTTGTTTTATGACATGCTCCATTGGTATTGCAGCATTCTGCCTATGTGGGCATATTTTCTAACACATTATGCAAAAACAAGTCAGGGAAGATGCTGAGGATTGTAATTTTCTAATTTAATTCTGCCATTTCCAGTAATGGAAAGGCATACTATGGCTATTTGTCTTTATAAGTGACAGATGCATTTCATTAAAACTTCCTTAAATAATTTCTCATGGCATTTGAAGGAGGAAAATACAGAGTGAGAAGATATCTATTTTGCAAGCACGCAGGCATCGATGCTTTGAGAGCTGTTAAACACACAAATGATCTATTACATTGCATTAAAGGGGTCAAGTCAGAAGACATTTGTCTGGTGCTTTTTGAAACATTGATGCCTGTTGAACACATCATGAAACAATCTGACATTGACTGGTGCTGGCTAAAATATGCTAACAATGTCACCATACAGTGACATAAAGAGTGCCACTTGGGAAAATCCCAAACTGGGTGCAATACTATGGCAGGCAGCCGCTTCCCCTCCAGCTACTGCTGAACTGCTGCCATGTAGAAGCAGAAGGATGCAGAACTGACTCTGCAGGATAATTTGGCCAAGAAGCAAACAACTTTGTACTCAGTTGGAGCTGCATTTAAAGAAGCAATGTTCCAGGCCAGGTGAATATCCACCTGATTTTCTATCTGTGCCAGACAGCTGATAGTGGAGCGATCAGCCTCTTCTGAAGAAATCTGTATTTTGTGCTGATGCACTTCTAAAGGCTGGACATTCTGTGTAAAGTCCGAGGTCTTGGCACGTAGGAGTTCAGGGAAGCAATGAAAGCATCAGAGGAAGGAGACCTGCAGGTGAGATCATGTACCATTTTTCTCTTGTCCTCATATTCCATACATCCTGAAGGCTTGTCACAGTTCCTAGAGGGTCAAGGAAAATTGCCAGTGCATCTAAATAATTCTCCTCACCCATCCAGTAAGCCCATATAGAAGATGGAATGGAGAAGTTTAGAGGTATCACTGTAATTTCGGTCTCTCACTCTCCCATTTAGAGTAACTTTTTAACTTCAGGGATTGGCAAACAGGAGTGACAAAGAGAGCCTTGCCCAAACTCCTGTCTCACAAGCCTAACATCCAGTCTAGCAGCTGCTGCCCAGCACTGCTGGCAAAAAGGCCACTGGCTTGGTGAGCTGTTGAGAAAGAATTCATCTCTAGAACAAGGAGTACTCTTTCATACACTGGTGAAATAGATGTAGAAACTGTCATGGTCTGTAGACAATGCTGTTTTTATGCCAAGGTTCTCTTGTTAAGGCCCCAGAGCAGTCAAGCAAGCTGGAAGAGTGCCCTGTTGACATCCCCCTAGGCACTGTTTGGCTTCCGCACCTTTCCCTGACTACATTTGTTCTTGGCTCACTGAGCAAATAAACCCAAGTGAATAAGCTATTCAGGCAATGCTGCCCTCTTTTTTGCTCTTGCAACCTCTTCCCACTGAACACTCACTGAACATGCTCCATTTGTTATTCTTTCCCAGTGGAGTTTGTCATGGTGAGTATTACAGCAGTGTAAATCATCATGGATTAGACAAGTGGTCTTCTTCCTACAGGCTGAAGAAACACAGACTCTGACTAAAAAAAGTCACCTTCTTCATGGAAACATTAGCAAATGAGCCAAACCTTGCTTCCTCTGGTGTGCTTAGAAGATGTGGTTTCCATGAGTAGACTGCTGTTAGTGCTTTTCAGATCAGACACCAGGTTCAGATCAGCATCACCCAGGGCTTCGTAGAAAACCCCACACTTTGGGGTCAGGATCAGCCTCCTCCCTCCAGCCAACCTGCCACCTGCTATAATGTCAGAACACCCACTGCCCAATACCCTTTGTAATCCATCAGGAATCTACCTCCTTTGAAAACTCCAGCTCTAAAGGTATTTTATATTATGGTCATTCCCAAGTTACCTGAACCTGTTTCCCAGTCAGCACTCAGCCTCTCAAATATAGGGCCTCAATCAGCAGCAGGAGTTCAGCATATTCACACATAAGACCTACCCCTTTTCCTCCCCCACTGTTCCTGAAGTCAGTCTTTATTCATGTATTATGGCAATGCAGTATGAGAAGGTGAGGCAGAACTCCTGCAGGCCTGTTGCCTTGCTCTGTTGAGTCACCATGGCAGGTGGCTCTGGCTGGCCCTGCCTGTTTGGGCAGAAGAAGCAGTGCAGGGGAAGTCACGCAAAGAGCGACTCCAGGGAGCGAGGCTGGCAACAGGAGCTGATGTTGTCAGCTCATCAATAAAACGCAGCTTCAGAGCAGGCTGAGCACTCTTACTCATGCTCTGGTGTGCAGAGCATGACTCAACGCATTCAGCACTGGAGGCCAGCCACATGGAAAGTCTTTCATCTGCAGCATTTCAAACCGGCCGTTCCTGTCACTGCCTCTTCCTCTCCCTGATGTGTGTATGCAGGTGATTAGGTAGGACTGACGTGCAGTGCTGCTGTGGAATGGCTTAACTGGTAGCAAAAAGCACAAGTCAAGGAGTGAAGTAAAAATTTCTCTTGCAGTTAATCACTGGCCCCACTGTGGAACTCATCAAACTTTGAGGAAGTAATTGAAGCTATTTGCACTTGTGGAAAATGAGAAAGACAAAAGTACAGGAAATTGCTTGTTGGTTTGCTCTCAGTGCCACAGGTATGATTACTCTCTTGTTGGATGAGATTCCTTTAGAAGAAATGGCTTCCAGCTAAAGGATAAAGAGACAGGTCAGATTTTGTTTAGTTGGTTTGCTTGTGTTGAAAAATCCTTTTCATGCTTCCTCTGGTCCAGAGAGACTATCTCAGGGCATGCAAGGGACAGCCCCTGGAAAATGAGAAGCTATGTGTCTCAGCTGAACACACAGCTCTGCCAGCTTCACCTGTCTGAGATTAAAAGTGAGGAGGCTTAGCCAGATCTTTTGGTGCATCTGAAACACACTAGAGAAAGAACATTACTGGTCAGAAATTGCTGTTATATGTAGAAAGTTACATTACATATTACATTGTAATATTACAAAGTTACATTGTAATAGGAATGACAGATGTGCACTCCTACTGAGTGTTTGGAATGTCTAACAACAGGGACTTCCTCCACGTTTCAGATGTGGCAAGTGCAGCAAATACAAGAAATAGACTGTCCTGAGCAATAAGGTCTCTGACTCTGAATGGATGAGCTGGACCATCGTCCCAGGAACATGAGGCCACAAGGCAGTCCAGGTTCCCTCTGAACACATCCACAACCCCTATTTCCTGGAATGCCCCTTGGAGATGCTGAAGCAAAAGTGTCTCCCAAGACCAAATTCCTTAATAGGCAAGCACAAGACTGGGACTCTGCAAGGAATAAGGGCTTTCTGAGAACTACTTCCATGCATTCCAGGTCAAGAATTTAGTCGGATACCTCTATCTTGATTCCCATATAATTGCTGTGAATTGCCTCCCTCTTGACGTACAGGTTCATGTAGCAGTACTTAAAACTATGACCTGAAGAAGCTTAGAGTACTTTACAAATTGCCATGTACTTGAAAGGAGTCTTCTACCAGCCCTTCTGTGGCCTCAGCAGAGTATGACAACATTGAAATGAGAGGTGATACACTAAATCAGACATTTAGGTGACATAAATCAGTGTGGAACCATGGTCCTCAAGCCATTTGTAGTTTAAAACCTACATCAAGAGGAGTAGCATGCACAAGGGGAGAGTGTCAAAGTTCTGTTTCTCTTTTTCCTGCTTATTTTGTTATTATCATTAGCACAGACTACAGCACTCCTGTCTATCACATTACAAGGATAAAAAAAAAATCAGTCAATTAATAGTACATGACACATTAATTTGTCACTCTGCATATGATACCAACTGTAACGGTCCATCCACGATGACAAGTAATCAGGTTAATACTGTTGGATAGTTTTTCTTTTCCAAAACAATACATTCAATTTTTACATCTGCAGAGCAGCAAGGGAAGAACCAGCAAAGAAAACAAAATCACAGAACCACAGAATGGTTTGGGTTGGAAGGGACCTTAAAGCTCATCCAGTTCCAATTCCCTGCCACAGGCAGGGACACCTTCCACTAGACCAGGTTGCTCCAAACCCCATTCAACCTGGCCTTGAACACTGCCAGGGATGGAGNCTCATCCAGTTCCAATTCCCTGCCACAGGCAGGGACACCTTCCACTAGACCAGGTTGCTCCAAACCCCATTCAACCTGGCCTTGAACACTGCCAGGGATGGAGCAGCCACAGCTTCTCAGGGCACCCTGTGCCAGGGCCTCAGCACCCTCACAGGGAAGAATTTCTGCCTAATGTCTCATCTCAATCTCCCCTCTGTCATTTTAAAGCCATTCCCCCTTGTCCTGTCACTACAGGCCCTTGTCAAAAGCCCCTCTCCAGGTTTCTTGTGGCCCCTTTAGGCACTGGAAGTTGCTCTAAGATCTCCCCTTAAGGAGCCTTCTCTTCTCCAGGCTGAACAAGCCCAGCTCTCTCAGCCTGTCTTCAGAGTAGAGCTGCTCCAGCCCTCGGAGCACCCCCATGGCCTCCTCTGGACTCATTCCAACAACTCCACATCCCTCTTGTGTTGTTGCCCTGGTGCTGGATACAGGACTGCAGGTGGGGTCTCATGAGAGTGGAGTAGAGGGCCTGCTGGTCACTCTCCTTTTGACACAGGCCAGCATTTTATTATTATTAAAAAATACTTTTTTTTGGTTGCATAATTTTAATATTTGAATTGAATATTTGAATTGCGTTTGAATATTTGAATTACTTCCACTGGAGGTGGGCCTAGACAAGTAGTGTACTCATCTAAATGCTATGGGGATGAAAGCTATGTAGTAACTGAAATACATAATCACATACTGAAATGAAACTTTTACAAGTGTCCAAGCCATTTTACATTAAAGTGAATGATCACTTTAATGAATTACCTCAAAGCAGTGATAGAAGCACAGAAGTGATGAGTAGACAGTTGCAGGGCAAGAAAATTAGCCTGATTTTGTTGTGGTTGTTGAGATACAGTATTATTTTAAATGTATGGGGGAAATCAAATGAATGATGCTGCACTGAGTGCTGACAGTTTCTGATTGGCAGTAGAATGGAGAGTCATGTGGATTTGTCAGATGACACATGGGAAAAGGCAAAGTATGGTGGCAAACATGACATGAAGGTAGTAAAGTCCCGCTTTCATTCGTACCATAAAGCCTCTTGGTAGAAACCACTCTTGGATGTTCACTAGGGCACATGAGATCAGAATTTGATACCTTTATGGCATGCCACTGCCTATGATGTTTTAAAGGCATCCATGTGGATATATACATTTTGTTTCCATGATGATATACAGTGAAACAGGATAAATGCTCCATCCCTGGCAGTGTTCAAGACCAGGTTGGATGGAGTCTTGCGTGATATGGTCTAGTGTGAGGTGGTCCTCCTGCTGCACTTCCTTCTCGAATGTCTGGTTCTGATTCTGGCTTTTATTTCTTCCTTCATTTACCTACTATCTTTCTTTTTATGATGTTCATTATATACAATTGATAGAGTTAAGGTTTTTGTTTTCACCTCAGGGCCCATTTTTAAAAGTCACTGTCTCATTCACTGCCCTTGCCCTCCCTATTCCTTCTTCCTCTGTTAAATTAGGCTTCATTTTTCCCCCAGTTGCTCTGCACAACCTTGCATTCTGCATATTGACCTTTCATATGCTGCCATTTGGATCACCAGCTCTAGCCATTACATTAGCAACACACAATTACACCCTCAAGGTAGACTCAAGTGCAAGATTCTACCTCTACAGAAATACCTTAATGAATGTAAAGATGCTGGTGTATGTTTGAAGTATGTTTTCAGCTCACATACTAGAGGAGGAGGATTCTGCAGAGACTTGAAACCATGGGTAGTGATGGGAGCATTTTCCAAATGTTTCTGTTCCACCAGAGTGCCCTCTCTCTGTGTGGTGCTGTTCTCTGCAGTGCCCATGCATTGTGCTTTTTCCTAGAAGTTACTGCCAAAGCTCTACCCAATTGTCACAGGGGGACTGTCCCATCTAGTGAGCTCAGAGGGGAGCTCTTGCTTGGTGTGAGGACATGGCACCATTAAAGTACTTAATGCTACATACACTTTCTTGTGAACAAGCAACATCAGAACTGAGGCAACTCTGGCCTCCCTTCCAACCAAAGCACAAACTGACAATGAAAGATGTCAAACCTGGCATATGGAAGAATGTGCCCCATGGCTGTGTGAGTAACGAACACACAGCTATATGGGCATGATCTGGTGTTTTCTTTATAGTCTTGCAGTTGTGATAAGTTGAGCAATATATGGAGTGGTGGTTTTCAATCAATTGAGGGTGTTGTCTGTCCAGTTATCATGAATAAAATCTGCTCACAGCTTCCGGATCACTGAGAATGAACTGCCTTTCTCCCTTCTCAGAGGGCTTCTGCTGTGAGAGAAAGGAACTAGAGAAAAGGAACATGGTGAGGCTATCCTGTAACATCTCTGTGTAGAAAGAAGTATCAGTCTCCATAGTGTCTCTTAAGGTTCCTGCTGGGCATGTGATACAAACTGTGACACTTGGCTTAGAGCAGAGATTCACCAGAGGCTCTAATATCATCAATTCATGTCTCTATAATTCATCAAAATAACCATCAGATATTATTGTACATAAAGGCATGCGATACTGCTCTTATATTCTTTAGTACATTGATTTTGCAAATGGGGCCTCCTCCAACTTGCAGAAGTCTTGCTTTCACCTTGTGATTCTCAGTTATAAAAATCTGTGGCACAAGCGGTCAGTCCAGTTGCCTGTTTAATTAATGAGTTCAAAAGAGGTGAGGAAAAGAGACCACTTCTGAAAGATTCCAGAAGGAAAAGTGAAGCAGCAGTGAAGCTGCTCCCTCCAGCATACTCTAGGTTATGCCAACGTTTGATGTTATGACTTCAGTAAAATCCAAAATGAAGCGATGGAATAAGTAAATGTGTGGAAAACACAAAAGAGAATTCAGTCTCCTTTTTCACTCACTACAGCGAGGCTTATTCAAACCCTGTCCCTCACCTAGAAGAGGTTCTTCACCAAGATCTTCCTGAGGAAGTGAATGACTACCTTGCTGGATCAGCTCCTGGCCCCCCTGGCAAACACACACAGCCTCTCAGCACAAGCAGGTGTCCCTCAGGCCCAGTGCTGCCTGATAAGAGACTTTCAAGAGAGAAGGAACTTCAAACATGTAAAAGGTTTTTGCTGGCCTTGAAAGAATTAGCTGCAATAAGAACTAGGCATGCTCACAACATGGTTCTCTCAGGATAAACATGACTCTGGAAGTGTTCAAGGCTTTGGGAAGTGGGAGAATGTGGTATTTCTTTGTATATAATATGCAGAAAGAGAGCTGTCTCACAGGTACTTGGAAGTGTAGGTCAATATTCATCACCCAAGGATTTAAGTCCAATTCATTCACCTGTTTTTTCCCAATGCATGAGACAAACTTGCTTGCTTTACAAGAAACTGGGCAACAAAACAAGATGCAGCTGAGGGTTTCTAAGGATTTTTATCCCACTGCTACCAGACCCTTTTCCATCTCCTTTGCCTGCAGGGTTGCAATCCCACATAGGTAGCAACACTGCTGCTGGTACAGGATCTCCACAGCTCCCCTCCCTCCAGCCTGTGGTGTACTGCTCTAGCTTCATCCTTGCAGCAAACCTTAACTCAAAATCCAAGCCAACAGCAAATCTGGGATGAAGAGCTTATTTGCAGAGAAGTGTCAAGACATAACCTAGGCTATTAGTGAAGTCTCAATGCATCTGGGGCAATCATTTGTGACTGGCAAAAAAGACAAAAAAAATCAAAGAATGAGGGAAAACTGCTACTTCTGATTTTGTCATTTATTAATATAAATCCTTTTATTTCTTATCCCACAGGATCTTTCAAGGCCAAATTCAGTCACACTTCTGAAGCTCAAAACAAAAGCCTCTAGCTCAGATTTCACACTGCACCAATTCAGCCAGATATTTTCCTGCTTTACCCATGCTGTTGCAGAACAGAGAACAAACTGTTTGCACAGCTCAACCATTAGAACATGCTTCCACTTTTAGCCTGCTCAAGAAGCAGGTGCTGCTGGAAAGTACAGTGTTCACAACCAGCACACGTTCCCAAGGATAGCATAAAAATATAAAATAAAAATATTTATGCAAAAGTTGAAGAATGGGCTGTGAGCTCTCAACATAAAACTCTGGTTTCAGGAGGATAAGCAATTTTTCATATGCTTTGGCAAATTTTAGCCTAATTAAAAGAACAAGTAGGTAACTCCTGATAGGAGATGTGGATAAATTAGAGCAATGACCTAGTCATCCATTCCGAACATATGTAGAAATTTATGAGGACTTTGATGAGGTGCAGATGGGCCCCTTACACCAAAGATCAGAATGATTCTGGAGGACTCAGGATTAGAAACTTACACATTCCATGAAAATTTGCAACTTGGGACCAGTTTTGTTTAGTGGCATGAAGAAGCATGCAGAGCAGCATCACACATGCATGGTGGTCACATGGAGATGTTGGAGCAAGTCCAGAGGAGGCCACAAGGATGATCAGGGGACTGGAGCATCTCCCATACAAAGACAGGCTGAGAAAGTTGGGGCTGTTCAGCCTGGAGAAGAGAAGGCTGCGTGGAGACCTCATAGCAGCCTTCCAGTATCTCAAGGGGGGCTATGGGGATGCAGCAGAGGGACTCTTCATTAGGGACTGTAAGTGACAGGAGAAGGGGGAATGGTTTTAAACTGAAACAGGGGAAGTTCAGGTTGCATATAATGAAGAAGTTCTTCATTGTGAGAGTGGTGAGGCACTGGCACAGGCTACCCAGAGAAATGGTAAATGCTCCATCCCTGGCAGTGTTCAAGGCCAGGCTGGACAGAGCCTTGGGTGACATGGTTGGAACTTGATGACCTGAAAGTCCTTTCCAACCCAAACCATTCTATGATTCTGTGATTAATCTGCTGTGCTCTGCTGACATGTTTTTCTTTCACCTCCTGCAAACTAACCTCTCTTTGTCTGGCTCCACTCCTCAGGCTTCAATATCATGTACTGAAAAGGGTATGGGAATGACAGTAGCATTATCTTAATGTGAAGATTCCCCTTAATATTAGCACAAGCTGTGAGCTGTGATCTGCTCATTTATGCAGCAGTTTCTGAGATTCTGGTCCCACACCAGCCTTGACTGTCCAACACTCTCTGTGTCTACATGGAGAATCATGGTTCTTTGAGGAACACGTTTGTTGGGAACCTTGGGGATTTTGGTTGGATTCCTATTCAAATCTATCTGTGAACTACCCTGCAGTTCTGGTATAAAAAAATATTCCCTCTTCACCCTGAATCTCAGCTTAGCACATTGTCTAGTGAAAGCCTGCTCACTTCACTTCCATGGGTACACACCTTCTGTTAGCCTTTAATACGCAAGGTCTGTCTGTTTCCCTCTGATGCTACAAAAGAGGATGCAGGGCTGTTAAACCAAAGAACAAGACGAACTGAAAAGCCCATTCTTCTCTAACTACAAGCTTGCACCTTTCTGACTCACATTCTGTCTTCTCCCTTCTCCACACCCCCACCCTCCCCCACCCCTCCACCCCNGCTACAAAAGAGGATGCAGGGCTGTTAAACCAAAGAACAAGACGAACTGAAAAGCCCATTCTTGTCTAACTACAAGCTTGCACCTTTCTGACTCACATTCTGTCTTCTCCCTTCTCCTCACCCCCGCCCCCCCCCCCCCCTCCCCCCCCCCCCCAAGTGCACTTTAACTGCTGGAAGAGGAAAAATCCATGTTGGATCCCAGGAGCTGGGAACTGTCTGACATCTTCACATCAGGAAACTGCCAGTGACTGCTATTGCTTGCTGATGCTTTATCCCAGGCCTCCCACACATGGCAAGATACAGAAGAGAAGGCTCAGTGCCTTGGAGGCCAGAATGGTGAGAAATACAAATTCCCGATGAGAATGCAGGAGATGTGAGTCAGACATGAGCAAGACCCAAATTACTGTGCACAACACACCATCTGAGCAATAGCTGCTTCATGATGGCCAGAGAGTCACTACAGCTTTTTTATTAAAACAACCAACACCTCCATTTTCCAGGATCCAGAGTAATATTGTGCTATCCAATAATTTGCATTCTGGCCTTGGTAAAAATCACCATTATTTTTGTTGTCTATAGCCTTGAAAACTGGCATGGATCTCAAAAAAATTCACTTGTGGTTTCAATTAGTGAAATAATCCTACTTCCTGCTTAACACATCAAGTTTCACTTTGAAATCTCATAATGATCATCAGTGTATCTTGCTGAATGTGTACAAAAATTGAGGCAGCACCTCTGCTTTTCACACTCTGAACACACACAACCTCTACTTCAGCCTCTGAAGAATGCTGCTTGTTTGGCTGTACACAGTAGAGACACAGAGCTCTTTGCACACATTGAATTCAGACATTTACAACACCTGTTCCCTTCTCTAGTGATACTCATAGGTGGTTACACGTGGCAGCAGGATGGACAAGTCCCTTGTTTATACTACATTGAATGAGTTGCCTTTGCTCTTCTAGTAACTCCATTTGAGACATGATTAGACTTCATAATATGTCAAAAAGAAACTATGAAATGAAATCACCACAGTACCATATGCCACACTCTGCCTAGGCACAGCTAGAGTAAGTTAAATTCACTATTGCAGCTGTCAGAGTGAATTTGTTTGCTTTTATTGGTACATGACTCAGCTTTAATATTTTTCTAAGATAGTTCTTGCTAATTCTGTGGACGAAGAAGTAATATTAGTAACACAGAAGTGTTGGTCGGTTCCTTCCAACCAGCCTAATAATACTATTGTGGGTATAAAGGGAGGCAAAACAGGAGTCAGAGCATCTAAATTTTCTTCTTTAGAATGGAATACTCCTAACCTTTCTGCCCAGGACAGATTTTCTCATTAGTGAGAGAAAGCACAGTGAAAGAGTAGCATACAAACGCTAAAAGTACTGAGCTCCTATCCTAGACTGGAATATTGCCTGTGGTGAAATTCAGTAGCTCCTCCTACAGCCTCAATTTGTTGGATCATGAAATAGGGAGAACTGTTTCCCTACAACACATACACAGAAAGGTCTTATCAAACTTTCAGTAAAGTAACTGGTGGTTCTATGTTGAGAATATGAATGCAAAATTAGATACTGCTAATTTATACATGTTCCTGCTAATCAGATGTGGAATTTTACCCAATCCCAAAATTATCAGTCTTGCACTAGTGGAAGAAGACTCCTGAAGCTTCTGGAATGAAAGGGGAAAGAAAGAAAGAAAGAAAGAGAAAAGGAGAAGAAAGGATGGATATGCCCCTAGATGTCAGTTGTACAGATGACCTTAATTCTCACATCTGCTAACCTCACATTCATGTGACATTGCACAACAGCAATGTGAGTGGCTTCTTGTGAATAGGAGTCTTATTATTGCTGCTGATTTTCTTTTCCTTTAAGAAACAAAGCTCTGTTACTGCTGCTGGTATTATTGGTCTGCTCTCTCCATTTTGTTACAGCTTTGAATAAAATCCAATCACCACTTCTTCCTTCTGAAGTGATACAGAGCACTGTGCTTTTATTCACAGGACTGCAAAGCATCATTTGGTCCTTATTAGCTATAGCCATACAGAACAACAGGAGCTGCCTTTGCCGTAACTAGTGGGTTCTATAGATGTCTCAAAACAAGCATAAATGAAATATCTGTGGCATTATACATTTGTGATACCATTGAAAGCATGAGTGTTTCCATTTCTGCGTGCTAACCCCTATTCCCACCGCCCACAATTTCACATGAGTCCCTGACACTATCACTCCCATCCTGAAGGGCTGTGTGTGAGCTGGGTATGTCTATTAGACAGAGTTAATTCCTTTCAAGCTCCTTCTGTGCATGGCTGTGACTGACAGAGACAAGTGCTGTTTCCAAGTGTCAGTGGAGCATGACCTCGAGTTAATACACAGAATGATGAAAGAGAAAGATTCATTCAGCATGTGAACGTTATGCTGAGATTAGCCAGAAGTACTGAGCACATACAAATTGCTGTTTTGTCAGCACAGCGCTTGGCGGAGTTTTTAAATATTCCAGCTATTCTAAGCCATCATCCTCAAGGCTAGGGCAACTAAAAAAAGAGGAGAATCAAAATAGCATTTCCAATCCAAACGCCATTGTTTTAGATAAGAGATTTGGACCTGGATGCTTCAAGCAATACATGACCTCCTGGCAGCTGCAGCCCTTAGTGTGATGTGAAAGGACTTGCAGTAACACACAGAGAACTGTTTGTAAACCTCAGAGAAGGGACCACAAAGGTATGCAGCCTTTCAGTTGGAGATGTCAGTTTAACTGCAGCCTGGCCAGGAGCAATCAGAAGTTACAAGGACCTCCACATTCTGTCTGTCTGCTTGAGCTAATTGCTCTCATTTCAGTTGCCTGTGGACATAAGCTTGTGTTTCAGACGCCATCTCTATGTCTGGTACTAGCAGAGCAGCCAGGGGCCACACAGGCCATGGTAGGTGACCTCTTCTTTCACACAAGCAGTTCTGTCTGGAGCTAAGTTTCTGTCTGTCTGGAGGCACTGCCTGCATTAGAGTTCAGGAGTAAATCTTACCTGTAGTTGGCTAAAACTTTAGAAGGTTGGGGAAAATCCCAGGAGAATACCAGTGATACATTTTGTGATTTCTCCCCAGCTATATAGTTGGTCCTCTTTTAGAATTTTAAAAAAAAAAAAACAACAGAACTGTTAGAGGGATTGGAAGAAATACAGTTCCCCTCCTTCCTCTGACTCTCACTAGTTCTACCAGTAACTATCACCAGAGGCAGGATTGCAGAGAAAATATCAAATCTCTTTCTGTCTGTGCTTCTTATTGTTGACTTTGTCAACTACATCCATTTCGGGTCAGATTCTATCATACAGTGCTGCTTTGAAAGCAGCAGACATTTGGGGCAGACAATAAATGCAGAATTTAGAGTATAATAACTTCAGTAATTTCAGTGCAAATCATCCTCTGTTCACCTCTCCTCACTCACTGCCTATCTCCTTCATGCATGGTTCTTTTGCCTTTGTATCTGACCCTGTGCTCAAAAACCTCTACATCATCTGTTCCTCTTGCAGTTGTAACTGAATAAGCTGCTTCTATTTCCATTGTCACCTATCAGTTAATTTGAATCCTTTAAAATAGCAAGATCCAAAGTGTTCCTGTCTCAAAGTTGATCAAACCCTAAGACAATGCTTACTACCTTTTTCACTTGCCCCTCTTCTACCTTCCCTTTTTGCAGATGCCTCAGGGAAAAAGACATACAAAAATCTGCTTCAAAGCACAGTAAACACCTCCTTTTGTGGAGGCAGCCATATCTATCCTGAGGCTGCTGCAGCCAATTAAACCTAAAAACCACACAGATCTCAGGGTTTCTTTCTGTTAATAAACTTTGCTTTTTTGTTTCTAACCAGCAGCAGTAGCTCTTAAGAAAAAGACAGATTTTGCTGAAGCCTATTCCTTATTTAAGAGTCATTTCACAAGCAGATGCAGTTTAGACTACCAAATTATTGGCAACACTTCCGTGCAACATCTGTTTCTCCCTCAGCAGCCCCATCATGTGCTGACCCAGCCCAGAGCTGTTTAGTCTAAAAGACATTGACTGCAGCTCAAGCTGATAGAAAAAGGTACTGCAGCTGTTATTGGCCAGTTTGTCATTCTCTATTTGCTTTTCCTTTCTTTGTTCAAGTGGTCTTCCCTCTTGCATAGTTTTTCTCTGTTTTTTATGTGAGTCACCCTGCTAAGTAGTAACCAAGGAAAGGACATCTGTATTAACAGTTATGCAGAGTTATATACTGTGTATTTATATACTACTACTTGTCAAGCACTTGTTCTGATGATGTGCTTCCATTCACTTGCTGTTGTGGGCGAAAGCCTATGTCATTTGTTTGCAAGCACACACATACAATAGAAGACTCATGCTTGCTGCTGAAGGGGTGGGTTGGTTAAACTGCCAGTGACCAGTGGAGTTAAGTCAGCAGTACAAAACTACAGTTAAAAGAAAGAAAGACAGGCAGCATTTCCTAGGGAGCTCTGCATCTTGCAGGGGAGCTTCTTAAAAGCCTTGCCAATGCTGGGAGTGCTGTGCAGGCCGTTGCTACTAAACGGTGCAAATGAGAGAACTGCAGCAATCTTTCCATCTTTCCACAGTGTCAATACTGGAAAATAAGTAGCGCCTGCACTAGAGACCTGGTAAACTAGACTTGCTCTGCCACCTCCTGGCTAATTCCAAACAGATACTAACAGGATTTAACATGTTAAACAGCCTACTTTGTATCTTTCCTTCTTTCTGGTCATGGGGCTGATCACTGAGATGACCAAGCTTTAACCTAGCCCTGGAAAATATATACACAATGAATGGAGACATAGACAACAACTCTTGGACCTTACATAGGAAAGAAAAGCTTTGCTGTGACCTTATACTGCACTCTAAACATGTTCTAAAATACAGTGAAAACATCATTTTAATTCCTTCTATGCCTGCTTACCGTACAAATGTTTTCCATTAGAGGAATTCTCACCTTAGAGGGGAGGAAGATCACTGCCTCTAGAGGTATCCCTGATGCTGTAGCTGTCAAGACTTTGTCCTTGCAGCTGTTCAGGAATTCCCTGCTTTACTGCTCTGTGAAAAGGAAGTTCTGTAAGCATACAAAAAAGGGCTATATACTGGTTTGTTTTGTAACATGGGGATATAATATGCAAAAAAAGCCTCTAAGTTAATAGTCTTCTTCCCTTCCTAGCTTGCAATGTCTAGCAATATTTCCTACTAATGCTGGTGCAGGGATGGAGATAGATATTGACTTCCATCTCTCTACAGAATTCTGACTTTACTGCTCCATAAACTGTTCCAAGAGAATAATAATAATATGATGTCATGATTTATAAGCACAATATAGTTTTCTACATTTTAATACAGTTTCAAGTAATATTTGCTTTCACAGTTTCCTTTTACTTGAACTTCTCAATAAAAAGTCATAGAAAAATCTCAAGGAGACTGTAAGCCTAAGGACATATAACCTTTGGCAATACAAGTCCACAGGTGAAGAGGGAATCTGGGTTTTGAGCTCCTGTTGCTCCAAGTCTGCCCTTCAGTCATCAGTTTACAGCACACACACCCCTGTTATTCCATATTAATTAAAGACTCTGATAGCCCACTGGGTGACATTACCCTTTAGAAGGTTTTTTCACATGTAAACCTAGATCAAAGCAGCAGTGGCTGCATTTGAAACCCACATTATCTTTGCTCTGCAGCTGCGTAACAGCAAGCTCACCTGGCAGGAGCACATTCTTTCCTAGATTCTACATGTGTCTGAAGAAGTGACATGTTTTTAATAAGATTTATTTTCATAACAGGAATTGCATTGACAATCTGCATTAAAGATAAGCTAAACGAGCTGTTCAAGAACAGAACTAGCTTTCTCACATTTGTTTCCTTTAATTAACCCATGTAGTATGTTAATTTTAGATTAAGCCCTGCCTTACACCATCTAAGGGATCAAAGTCAGCCTTCCACAGAATCTGTGATCACTTCATTTTCCTCCTGTCTGTTAATCCTTTGAAGACATAGCTCAGAGAGAAAAGTTAACGGGGCATTTTGCTTTAATGTTCTACCATATAGATACAGTAACTTTTTGCTTCTATTTTGTCTCAATTGAAACTGCAAATGTTAAAATTTTCAGATGGACAGAAATTTGTATGTTCAGACAAATCAACTTTAGGTCCCCAGCAATTTATTAGAATTAGCAAGCCACTTGCCATGTTAATAGAAAATAAATGATATTACACAAAACCCTAGTGACCTCCAAATGGAACTGAAACCTTTTAGGTCCCCAGTAGAGATCTCTACCACATGTGCTAATAAGTAATTGGTAGCACTAGACATCTGTTATCATCCATAGGGATCAGTTGCATGAAAGTGAAATTCAATCAACAAACTTGAGGGTTGTAGGATACATACTTCATCACCAGATAATACAGATATCTGCCAGCAAACAAACATGGAGACTCTACAGAAAGACTTGGATTGTTTCAATGCTGGCTGAGACAGAACAGATATGGGGCTGTACAAATACTGGTTCTGCTTTCTCACTGCTTATTCTCCTTCCTCACAGCTCCTTACTACCTGTAATACCAAGTCCTAGCTCAGTGTTCTGCTCTTTTTACCTGGTTTACCTTCCTGCTTCACACCCTTCACCCTGCAGTGCTCTGCTCTCCACAAGAGAAGCTGCCAGCTACAGGTTGCAGCATGGAGCTGCTCACAGGCAGATGAGATGGCAGGGAGAAGCTGGAGGATGCTCACTGCAGATGTCTACAGGCAGGCATTTAGCTGCCAAATTCTAACAAGCTTCTGCTGAGGGTGTCCAAATTAAAATTAGTCAGAGTTTATGATTTGGCCGAAACGTGTCTTCCTGGAGACAGTGAAACAGTCTTGATACTAAAAATGCCTTTTTCTATAAAGCCTGGAAGAAGTAAGAGTTCCAAGTCAGAGTATTGTAAGGTTTTTGACCAGTTCAACATATTTACCATACTCCCATTTTATGTATGGTTGTGTGTGTATGGTTGAACAATTTTAGCTAAAATTTTCCAAAGTCCAGCTGACATGAGCTATAGAGAAAAGGTGTCTAGAAAGTGTTATAAACCATTTCAGATACCTCTGCAAGATCTGCCTTCTATCACAGTACCATAGAGTCTAATCACATCTCATTGCAGCAATGGAAATGTTCCCCTTACCCTCAGTCACAGAGCATGAAGCACAGGAGAGGCATCGCAAACCTCCTTCTCGACTCCAACAGTCACACCAGAAAACAATTTAGGAACAAAGCACAGTATACACCTTATCCGAAGGATGTAAAGTCTAGGCCTGGACACAGACTTGGAACGGGGTGTCTCTCTGCTGTTAAACTGCACACACAGCCTGGCACATGTGTGGTCTGGGTCAGCTAACACTCTTCCAGACAATGCCTGCGTTTGGGAGCTGACAAAGGCTACAGATGATTCCTAATAGGCAGTCTGGGTGCAGACACCTTGTTTTGGAGACTGTGTGAGTTTAACTCCTTACCAGGAGTTTACTAGTTTGTTTACTACCTTGCTTGTTTACTGGTAGCTTGCTTCCTACCTTGCCAGTGTATTTACTAGCAGAGAGACATTCATACAACCTCATAACTCCAAAAAGTGACTGTGAACAACCAGGTAGATGGTGTTACTGTAGCTTACTCCCCACTTACTTCCCCCTCCATTTACCATCAAAGAAATAGGCCAGTGGTACTCAGGTTGTTAAACTTGCCAAGTAAGGCAGTTAAACCACCTATTTGGGACAAGAGTGTCTAAAATTACAGCAAAAGAATCAGGAGGAAGGTCATTCCTATACCCATAGCAACAGACCAAAAAGATAGCATATCAAGCACATTTTGGCAGGAGATGAAGCCAAGGATCATTACTTGGATGATTCAATAAATGTCATTAACTCTGTATTTTTTCTCACTTTAGGACATCTTGGCAAAATGCTAAGAACTATTTATGAGGAAAAGGTTACAGAAGCTGACAGACAGGAGCAGATAAGGTCACAAGAGCTTGAACTTCAGGAACATTATCTGCCAAATTAAAGAGAAAAAAAAAACAACCCAGCTTTTGGAACTAGTGAGGAAAGATCAAAAAGAACTCACATGGAAACGTAACAACTGCAAAGGTAAGAATGACAGAAGATGATTTAAATTATGTGCAGGAGACCAAGCATCGTAGTAGGAGCAACAGTTAGAAACAGGAACATTCTACAATGATCCAAAACACGGGGAAAATGCAGGCAGAACATCAAGGAACCTTTACAAATACATACAGAATTACATATATGGGAGAGAAGTGAAGAAAATACTTAAAACAGTGTCATCCAGAAATTAATTAAGATCAGTGAGTTCCAGACCAGAGGGAAACTTTAAAGCTAGATTTTGAAAAGCAAATATGATTCAGTCCATCATCCTTCTTCTGAATCCAGTGACACAAGTGGTGCTGAAGCCTTGTGAACCTGTAAAGAGGATGATAATTTAAAGTAGATGACTAAAGAGGAAGGAAAAGGAGAACCACTTCTCAGGTACCATCAGTCACAAACCAGCCAGGCCTAGCTCAAGGACGCAAAACTTGGAGAATCTGACAATCACAGAAAAATAGACCAAACAGTTCTTATGACAAATACTGCAGCCCTTTGCAAGTAGTAGAGTTGTAAGGCCTATTGCAGAAGGAATAGTATTAGTAAAATTGGGGGAGTGGGGAGAAAAGTGTTCAACAAAGAAAGATGCTGTTCTGAGAATAGAAGCAAAACCATATTCCGGTGTTTAGGTCATTCAGTTAAGTCAGCTGTGTGGGTTAACTTTGCAGGGAGGTGATGTGAGCCTGAAGCCACCTCTAAGAACTGATACTGTGTTGAAATGCTAATCTTGAAGAGCAGTTATGAAAAAGCTCTTACTAGGCAAGTTTGGGGGGAAACCTTAAAAATAAATTGTAAAGAACAGAGTGGCCAGAAATGAGGCAGCACTGTGTGGAATATCAATTGCTATGCCAGGGGAGGAAACTAAAGGAATGTGCTAAGAATGTCAACTGTGACCCTGCTGTGAAACACTTGAGTTACCCAAAGCATGAAGTGAGAGTGGAGAACACTGTAAGCCACCAGCATATGCATCCAGCCCTTTGTACAGCAAAAGAGAAAACCTGGGCAATACAGATGCATGCTCCAGGCCTGCAGGAAAGAGCAGGGTCACTTCCAGAGCATGTCTCGGAGTTTCAATCTCACAGCTACACAGCTTACTATTCAAACCAAATGGGGCATCCTGCCTCCCTGATTTGGCTTAGGAATAAAGAGAAATCCCTCTCTTCAGACCTCTTTAGTAAGTCTGGATAGGTGAAATGAATTCCAAGGTATAGGCAGAGGGCTTTTGTGGAGTTCTGCACATACAGAAAACTGAGACCCAAACCCTCTTGTAACATGCAGGCAGTGACTGATCAGCTTCCTGATATTTTTTTGCTCAGGATAATATAAGCATGCTTGTTTATTAAGTCCTACAGAAGTGTGACTTCTTGTAATGACCAAACAACCTCAGATTCCTTTCTTCACCTTGATCTACCCAAAGGAGAATTTCAACCTTTACAATTGCCTCATTTTCACATTTGCATGGACCAATTTTTGGAGTAGATAAGTGCACTCAAAAGATGCTGCAATGTAAGCCATTTTGCCATTATCCCTGACAGAAGACAGAAACAGAGACCAGTGAGCCCCTTCCTTCCACCTATGCTCAGTACTCCCCATGTTTGAGCTCAAGGCGTGGTGGTCTGGTGAGCTCCCAGCACCAGTATTAACAGCAGCCAGGACAACAATATCAGTCCAGCTTCCTTCTGGCCTGAAGAATTAATAAATCAAGAGAGAAGAGCAACAGCCTTGTCTCTGACCAATTGCTGCTGGTTTAGAAGATGGTCCCTTTAGACAGGGTGACATGGCAATTCTGACAGAATGCCTCTGATCCCAGCCTATACTCTATGTGTTTCAAAAGCATCATTCAAGCTTGTTTTCAGAGTTTCAGCCATGCAGCCTTTCTGCAGTAGTGCACTCGTAAGGGGAGAGTGTAATCACATACTGCATACACAAACAGGGACAAGGAAACATGGTAACTGCATGATCTCTGGGAGTAAAGGACCTGCCTCATCTCGAGCACCTCTGTATTGCATTTGGGAAGCAGTGCTTGGGAAGCAGAGCAAAGTAGTGCTCTCCTTTGAAGAACACTTTTACTGTAATGGGGTTAAGAGAGGACCAAATGGAGACACTGCTGCTATAGCTAAATAGATGCAAACTTCCTTCCCAGTGTTGGATTGATGCAATGTAAATACACAGTTGTAAACTCTGTAATCTTATGAACTAGCACATAGGAGATTAGAGGCACCACCTTAACTCTGCTCCCTTGTGTGTACCACAACACATCTCTGATGACATGATTATATATGGCCTCTAAAATAATGTAATATTAGGCAGTTTTGTTCTACAGCCTTATTTATTACTTCTGAGTCTGTTGTCTCTATTTAATCTTTTCCTGCCTGGAAGAACATCACTCCATCAGTGAATCATCATCTCCAGAGAGGAAATGAAATGGAGCCATGTTCATAATATACAGCAAATCGCTGTCTTAACACTCAGTTAATATTCCACAGTGGATTAAGAATTATTGTCCTACTATTACAGCTTAGTCCAGATTTAGTGCCCCAGTGGAAGAATTAAGGAGTAGATGAAACAGTGCATGTAAAGCTAGTTTCCAGAGCAATAGAGGAGCATGTTGTTACCACAGTCACAAAAGCAGGTACGTAAAAATCAAGGAATCACGAAGTGGTTCCCTTTTCACAAAAGCCTGAATAAGAGAAAAATGCACTTGGATACCACAAGAGATTTCAGTGGTATTGCTGGAAAGCAAACAATGATAAGCTGTTTAAGCAAACGGATTTTAATGAGTGCAATTGCAGACAGAAATATGACTTGTGCCTCCATGGTTCATATGTTACATATCATCCAGTTAGATACTGCCTGGACTGTCTACAGAAGAGACTTTACAGCAGTCAACACACGTCCTAAACCTTTACTCACAAAAGGCTCCCATGAGAGGTGAAGTTGTCAGTGAGGGTCTAAATCTGAAAGGGATTTTCTCTCAAATTCCTCTACCCAAGGAATATTCCTGCCACTGCTCTCCCTTTCTCTACTTTGCTTCTGATGTGCTCTTGCAGGTTTGTGATGACTAATGGTTGTTGAACTGTGTTTTCTGACAGGATCTGAACTATAAAATCCAGGAAGAAATGCCCCCTCGGAGCTTCATATGATACTCACTCTTCCTGAAGCTTCAAGTATCAGCTGTGCAACTGTGAGCTCACATATCTGACTCACCACTTCTAATCTATTTCCCTCACCTCAGCTTTGCTTTGGCAACATTGCCACCCCCACGTCTCTTGCTCACTGAACTCCAAGCAAATTAAATCCCCACCTTTCTCTTTGGCTGCCTCCTCTTGTTCTCTTTATTTTTTATAACTAAGATGCTGTCATGTCCCTTTTCCTTCAGGTAAGTAGCCAGACAGATCCGGTTGCTGTCCATACTCTTTTGCACATTAGTCTATACCTAAACCCCAGTGAATCTTCTTCTGCAATGTTTCTAAGAGCCAGGACATGTCATGCTCTTCCCCACTTTTACCTTATCTTCTGACTGACATTATTCCCCACATTGTGGCCTCTCTGATATTACACCCAATGCAGAGCACAGCTTCTAGATAACCTTATGCCATGCATAATGATAGTAGCATTAATACTTCCTTTTCCCTCTTTGTCCTGATTTTCCCACTACAACATTGTTTTTTACACATCACTGCTTTCCACAGTGCCATTATCAACTTGCTTATCTGCTTCTCACATTTACTTTGCTGTTCTCCCCTCCACTCTGACAACAGTGCTGACTCCAAGCACCAACTATGACATGAGTCTCTATCCTCTTCCTTTCTCTCATGCTGACATGACATAAGTGAGTGGGTTTTTTGACCCAGGAGATCAGTGATTCTCCATTTGCTTCATTGTCATTGTCTCAGGAGCTATGCACAATGACACGTATTACCTCATCTTCCTTCAAATGCCTCTTCAAAATGTATTTCCCTCTAAGACAGACACAGTACACCCATAATAACCAAAATACACAAGGCTTGCTTAAGGGAACTACAACCATGCACTTCTTCTTTGTGCTGCTAAGAAAAAACCCATTCAGTAACAGAAAGGGAGATGATAAATGGTGTTACTGACCATGTCATGAAAAGGTTTTAAGTTCATTCTGTATCCTTTGTCTCTTCACTGATCTATATGATGTCTACACTGAATTATACAGTTGAACACACTGATAGGAGCTCTATTGCCATCAGCCATTTTCCACAGCCATTCCTGGGAGGAACACATAGGGCTGGTGGTTCTACTGGTGGTTCTATACATGACACATTTTCCACTGATGCTATTCAAGCTAAGGATTGGCACAGGCTTACGCAATGTATTGATCTCATCCATTTCTGTGGCTTAGTTGTTTAGTGACTGTACTACTCACATTTTCTGTTACCAGTTCTTCCATGTCTCTACACTTGTTACTGTACACTGATACCAGATATCAATCTTAAACATTCAAGAACTGTCTCCTCACCTGTCTTAGAGAAAGATGAAGAGAATACAGTTTACTTACTAACATGGGGTTTCTTCCCAGAGTCCCAGAAATGCCCAAGGCTCATGTCTTTCTGTTCTCACATCAGAAGGCTTTCTTATGAGTCAATTCCTAATGCAACCAAGCAGGTCATCACTTTGAAGTTTGTCCCTCATATTGCTGCTCTGTCATGGATCTGACCTTGACTATAAAGAGGGATGGTAAGTGCCTTTACAGAAAGCGTAAATAGTTGGATTTGGGGAGAACAGGAATAGAGGGCTTGTGCTACTAGCTCAAGTCAATCAGGTATCATTTCTACTCTTCATTTTCCATGCTAGTCCATGCCTCATGCCAGGAGACAGTGTTGACCAAGAAATGGAGGCACATTCTACCCTAGCAGGCAGTTAGATAATGCTGCTAATGTAAAAGAATGAAGTGGACCCTTATGAGCTCTGTGGCCTGCATTTTCCACCCTCAGTGATCTGTGATTCATCTAATTAAGGTACAGAGCCTGGAAAACAAGAGGCAATTTGGAACTTCTACTCATTAACTGGGTATGAATGGGTTTGGGTTTTTTTCTCTTGACTGTCTTCATTTTATCTGCAGCAGTTCTTCGTGACTCAGACTCCAGAAGGGCTCATGATTGTGTGGGTTGCCTCTGGCAAAGGCAAGTAGCTTGAAAGTAAGTGTCTGTCTCTCTGACTTTTACTTGTCTCTTAAAACAAACACTGAAAAGCCTATTCCCTGTGTGGCTGGCCCAGCTGCCATGTCTTGCCTGCTTGCTGGGATACAAGACGATTAATCGCCCTCTATGTAGTTCAGGACTTAAACCATATGTGATGGGGGCACAAGGGCTTTCAGATAAAGCAGGGATAAAAAAAGACTTGTTTTACGCTTAATGAAGAAATAATTTCCTTAAGAACAAAAAGCTCCTCACAGCCAGCGCTTATAAATTGCTCTAATTGGAAATACACATAACAGTCCTGCGAGGATTATCTTAGTGCTTCTGGCTGGAATTAGAGTCAGGAAAGAAAAGTTATTTTAGAGATACTAATAAACCAGGAGGTTGTGAAGGCTTCTGGGATATATACAGATGTTTTATTTTAGGCTTTGTATATAATGCTGATTTTGATCCAATTTGTTATAGGTTTGCAAGCTCTGCTGATTAGCCTTGAGGCAGAGAGGAGTGAAAATAAAGGGGCAGACGCTCAGATCAGAGGTCAATAACTCCAGAAAGATGTACTGGTTTCTGTTAGCTAGGACTTTAGGCTATCAGGCTAAATGGGGACCTATTTGAGATTTGATCAAATATGCCAGACACACAGCTAAAGACATCTTTGGCAGTACCTTTCCTTGCTCCTGCAGGAGATGACCACACTCACAGGCAGGCTCCATAATCAGCTACAGTGGAAACGCCTTCCTCTATGTTCTGCCACAGTCAGTCACCAGCCTCTTCTTCAGAGCAGGGGAAACGGTGGTTCTTGCCTCTGACTCCTCTGTCCAATGCTGTTCTTTGTGCAGGAGCAGTGTACGAACCACCACAGACCCCTGCATTTTATGTGCTTTGGTAAATACAACATGGAGCCTCTCAGCCTTCCACCACCAGCTTCAGCCACCACATGTCCTGACCCTCGGAGACTGCAAAGATGAGAGGACAGTAAATGGCTCACTGCTCTTCGGGGCTGAAATTCACCTCTGCCCAGCAACGGACACAGAACCTGTGCAAAACAATTTGCTTCTGTTTATAGCTATTCATATAGAGCCCAGCTACTAGAGTACCTGAGGCCCTTCTGTGGCTGAAACAACCCCCAAATGTGTGGTGGCTGACAGTAATGGCACCTGCGCCACATTCCTGTCAGTTTGCTTATCTGGATTTGGTTTGGCGCGTCCAAAGGCTTTGCCATCACCAACAACCGGGCAGGGTGAAGAGCGAGCGCCGGCTTCACCTCACCGACCCCGATCCCGATCCCCTCACGGAGGCCTTCCCGCCTAAAGGGCCGAGGCGCCATCTTGCGGCTGAGGCGAAGCCGCGCAGCTTCCCGGCCATGCCCTGTTCTGCTGTGGAAAATACACCCGGAGTCGCTAAACCAAGCCGGGAACAAGCTAATAGCGGTGTGTGGGAATGGTCAGCGGCAGCAGCGGCACAGGGGTAAAGAAGTTGGGTTTTCTTCTTCTCGTGCCGCAGCTCCATCCCGACCCCAAGCACCCCATGTGGGACAGGGGCGGGCGTCGTGTCCCCGTGTGCAGCTCAGGGAACCCCTCTTAACACAGACCCCACCAACGGGCGGCTGCAGTGATTGTGCCGCCGGCGCCCGTCCCGGGATAGCGCCGCCCTCACCGCAGTTCCGGGGAGCCCGCAGCCCCATAGCCCCCAGCAGCCCCATAGGCCCCCGAACCCCATAGCCCCCGGCAGCCCTATAGCGCCCTCGAACCCCATAGCCCCCCGAGCCCCGCCACCCCTTACCCCGGCGCTACTGGCACCAATGGCGAGGAGGGGTGGGGTGGTGCCGCCCCCTAGCGGTTGAAGTGGAAACAAGAGGTGCGGGAGCAGATCGGTGCTGCGGGAACAGCATTCCCGGCTGTCCGAACGCAGGGAAGTGCCGTTGTATGGAATAGGGGAGAGCAAGGTGTGTGTTCCTCAGGGGGAACGACACGTCCCGTGAGTAAGAGTCTCTGTGGGAAAGGTCTCGTATCTCAGGGCGTGATTTTTAGTAGTATCATGAAGCAAGCTCCTGTAGGAACACAGTTGTCCTCTGTTTTGCTGGGTTTGTCACAATCACACCTGCCTTCCTCCTCGTTCTGAAGTTAGTTGTTTCCTTTCCTCTTATCCAGAAGGTTCACTGATCAGTCTGCTACTGTTCCTGGAGCTCTGGGAGCTTGAAGGAATTCCTTGCTCTATGGAATTCTGAACTCCGGTTCTACAAAACCATCACTTCTTCATTGCCCCGGCAACGCTGTACGTGGTCCTTCCCTTCCCAGCCATGGTCAGTCAGTAAGTCACCTTGAGACACAGCATGCGAAATTAAGGCAGGAATGAACACACACCCTAAACCTGCTCCAGACAGGCTTCCAGCAGCTGGAAACTAACCCTCACCTTCCCCTCAACCAGACCTAACCCCAACCCTTCAGAGCCACAGGAGCTGTTGCTGCTGGAAATCCACCTGCAGTGGGATTCGGGCCCTTGCCCTGCCTGCCAAGTCTGGATACTACCTGCTGTTGTAAGGCAGGGTCTTTAAAGATGAGCTTAGAGGTGCTCAGGACTCACTTTGCACCTCTGCTGCAGCCTCCCTGCAGCCTGCAGGCTGCAACATGGTGCAGCACCACATTTGGGTGTGCTGCAGTGAAATGCCAAAGGCCTTGGGTACCTCAGATCCAACTCCCCTGCCATTCTGCACTCACACTGCATCTTATATCCCAGCCTGTGCTGCTGAGCTCTCTTGAGCTCCTGTACTTGTAATGCTGCCCTCATGTCTCTGCTCTGAAAATGGCCCCTGCCCCACAGACACCAGCTAAGTCACCCCAGGCCCATTTTCCTCCCAGCCCTGACCAACTGCCTGGCTCCAACTCAGTCTCCAGTTACAGCTGCTGTCACAGGCTACAGAAAGTTACCATGGCCAAAGCCTGTTTTCTGTTAAATTCTCATCTAATAAGAGGCAGAGAACAGCAGTTAAGCCACAGAGGAGAAAGGAGAGCACAAAGTGCCACCTTATACCCACTGGGTGCCCTTTCAGTGCTTTCCTAGAGCTAAACATGTTGGTTCTGTGTCTTGGTATCATCCAAGAACAAATGAGATCCCAAAACAACACCACTCGTGCTGCTGGCCACAAATGGTGACAGCCTGGTACTGCCCTCGATGTGCCGAGGATGGGTCAGGGATCTGGGAAAGTTGGAGATGTTTCTCCCTTGTTCCCACTGGTATTATTCTAAATGGGTTTCTAATTTCAGGTGCTGTGGACTGGTTTGAAGGGCAGTAGGGAAATCAAATAGGAAGCTCTCAGTTCATAGTCTGTGCCCATCATTTGCCTGTTCTAATGAGAAAACAAACGGGGGAACCCCTCACACAGTCAGATTTAATGCCACAGATGCCAAAGACCATGGTGTGCAGTGACTCTTGACACCCCACAGATGCTTCTCACCACTTGCCCTCCCTGTGTGTCACTGCTGAGAACACACTTCAAGGTGCTGTTTCTGTGTGTCGCCCCCCACCCTTCACTCTGAAGTGTGCAAGGGCCTGGATGGGAAGGCAGCCCTGGGGATGGCAGTGGGGATGGCAGAGCTGCTCCGTTTCAGCTGCAGCTGAGCAAGGGTTTCAGGGTGCCCAGCAGGTCCCCATCACCCTGATGGCCTCCCTTGGAGCCTCCCCAGCCACACACCATTCCCAATTAGCCCCAGCTCTGTATTTAAGCTCAGGTCAGGGGCTGCTTTTCCCTTCTATTAGTTTGTATATTTTATTGCTGTATTTATTTTATGTCTATACTGCAATAGTACTATTGGGCTGCCTTTGACTTCTGTTTAGGTACTGTGGGGTTGTGTGTATGGGGGGGAATCTCTTGTTTCCTGCTGTCCTTAGGTTTAGGTTTGTTTGTCTTCCTATCTCATTGTCATTTGCCTGCGTTGCCTGAACTGGTACCAGCATGTGATTTCAAGGGAGGTTTTTGTTCTGTTGCCTGATAAGAGAAGATTGGAGTGTATTCTTTTTAAAGCATGCTTGTTAACTTTTGCTCTATTGATTACGCTGAGAAATGCTCAGCCTGCTTACAGCATAATGGTAGAGCTTCTTGTTATCCTGATCTCTGGCAAGCTAACTCTTATTTTTATAAGTTTAGTTCAGACTAAAGAGGCTCTTCTGTTGGCCTGTACCTATGGAGGGAGACCACAGGGGACTTCCTGAGAGCAAGGATACTTTTTCTAGCTCAAGTCAGAGTCCTGGAGCTGCTGTTCTTGCTCTGGATATGGAGGTGTAAGTAAGATATAGCACAGTTGCTGTCTTTCCTGAGATTCCTTTCCTCTACCCTTAACCTATATTAAGAGGGAGAAAGCTTGCAGTGATAATGGTGGGATGACTATTATGAACTCTGCTATGGGGTCTGGATTTTGGGGAGGCAACAACAGGAAAGGCAAAACCTGCCACCCTAGATACAAAGGTCACCTAGTTTAACTTGGGCCATACACACTGTTCTTTCATCCCCTGGCTCCTGCTATGGAATTTTAGGTGGCAAAGTATGTGTGGATATCCATGTTGGCAGCACTGTTCCAGAAGTTACCATGTGCAAGTGATGCCCCACACCAGCTTTCTGTCCTGGTGCCTTAGGCTTAGGAGAAGGAGACATTTGCACTTAGAGAGAAGCAGTGGCAAGCCTGGTGGAAGGGCGGGTAGTTCATAATCCGCTTTTATTATTCTTTTTTTCCTGCTTTGCCCAACTGAGTTTCCTCAATTTTATGAGTTACAATCTTTGTTTCCCCTTCTTATGAAAGGCTGCATTTGACTTCAAAAGCCCCATGGGGCTCATGCAACACTGATGATGAAGAGGCAGAAGAAAAGGTATAGATGGATCCATTTCAAAGCTGTGGTGATTTGAGGACTTGAGTGAAAATACAGGGAGCCACAGGAACAAACCAGACAATAGGCAGGCAGAACTGGCCTTTCAGGATATGCTGCAGGAGCAAAACAAGAAAAAACCTCTGAAAACATTGGATATGTAAAACTTAAACACAAGGCTTTCATTTTAAAATGCACTCCTCTTGTTTGGCTTTTAGCTGGTGACAGCATATTCATTCAACAGTTTTATTGAGGGTGGTATAAAGGTCCACATGGAGATCAAAAGCAGTAGCTACTACAAACTAAAGCTGCAGTTGCCTATTTAAAGTCTGACCTGATCTTCCTAAAGGCAAGGAATTGCCTTCCTGATTCTTGGAGCAGTTGCACTCACAGGTCCATCAGGGAGACCTGGCAAGCTGGCACCAGCACCAAACTGGGCATTGTTTGTCCCCAGTATTACTAGTGCAGTCCTGCCTGGCTGAGAGAAAAAGAGAGAGTGAGGAAAAAGAAGTAAGACTATGCAAATCCTCTCTCTTTCATATCAGCCATGATGCTTGCATGGGCTTTCATGCTGTGCATCATGAGCAGTAATTATTAGGTCTTTAAATTTGGGTGTTCATCCCCTCCAAAAGGGGGAAAAGGGGGACATGATGGAAGGGACTCCCAGGTCTAAAAATCTTCAAAGGGAGCTAAGAATGGGTATGAACAGGTCTAGGTTCAGCTCTTGTCTTTCAATTGATGTTTTATACTTTGAGGGATGCTGATGATGAGTGTAGAGGTAAAATGGAGACCTTCTGAAATCTGGTTCAACTTTTCTAAAGATCACAAAGCATGGATCATCTGTTAATTCTGTAAAAGGAAAGCTGAGTGACTTCGTAGGAAAGCTATCTTCAGCCTCCCTCATCCCAAATTTGGGTTATTTACTGTATATTACACCTTCCTGAAGCTCACCAGATCTGAGTGACATGTTCTATGTAAGCCTGTGGATTTCTGAGTGCTTATGGAACACACATTTAATCAGAAACCTAACTTAGGCAGAGCCCTTCCTTCCTATTATTTCTGCTTTCCTTTCTTTAAATCCCAAGTTATGCATGGAATGTAATTTCATGTCTGTCACCATGCAGGGCTCCGCTGGCTGGTGCAGAAAGAAGCCAAAGCCTGGAGCGATCACTGAAGCTCAGTTCTATGCACAGAAGACATCCCATAAAAACCCCTGTTTGGTCAAGCAATCAACACTACTGGTCAGAAGTTCAGTGCCTGAAAATATACACACCACAGCTGAAAATAGCATCTCTCCGAGCTCTGCAAACTCAGGAAGAGGCTGCTTACACCAGCACTGCCCAATACCTTCCAGGCAGGAGAACAGTTTTGTCCTGTTGTTGCTCATTTTTGGCTTCAGTCGGAGCCTCAAAATTGGAAAAGACTCAAAATCTCACCTAGATTTCTGCTGCAGTCTCCAGACAATGTGCTTTATACTGTGATGGCAGCTGCTCCAGAGGGACAAGGTTTACCTCACTGATGGAGCAGCTAGAAGTATTTCTTTCATTAAGTGGCCCCAATTATTTTCAGTAGCATGTACACATAATGCAGTAATGTTCTTCAGAAAGTTTGGGGATGAGGTCAATAAAAAGAGACTGAAGGCAGTCCAACCTGTATTTGTGCCAGTACCAGACACAGATGTACACAGAATAAGGAGTTCAAATCTGTATATGCACTGCTGCACTTTACAAGCCTAAAATCTAGCTTTTCAGGCCTTTAGTGGAAAGGACAACTGGATGGGGATGTACCACAGTGACATATTGACCTGCTCTGCCACCTTTCACTCCCTACAGGGTAGCACTTCCATTCTGATGTCCCCTGTCAAAACAGGCTTTAGTGCAAAGTGTACTTTCACAAAAATGGAGTTGTTTGTAAATGATTCATCGAACTTAAAAGGATGGAGGATAAAGGAGAGATCCAGTGCACATAATGTATTTGGATTCTCAAAAAGCTGTTGGCAATGTTCCACACCAAAGGTTGTTAAAGAAATGAAGCAGGACAAAGGGTGGGATTTAGTGGTTGGTATGGAGCCAGGTTCCCCAGGGATCAGTGCTGGAACTGGGTTTGTATCATATATAACCAACTACTGGAGAAAGGAATGAGCAGTGGTGTCTCTGTGTTTGCAGTGGGTCTGGACTGTTTTCTAGTGTGCATACAGCAAAAGAAACTGGAAAGACTTCACTAAGCTGAGTAGGCAAAAAAATGGCATTTGAGCTTTGGTGCAGAGCAGTGGTGTTGTGGATGTGACTGTA
This sequence comes from Agapornis roseicollis, assembly GCA_002631895.1. NCBI lineage: Eukaryota > Metazoa > Chordata > Aves > Psittaciformes > Psittacidae > Agapornis > Agapornis roseicollis. Next base: position 68,865 of record NDXB01021696.1, on the reverse strand, counting down.
TCAACAAGCTTAAAAAGAACTGGACAGATTTGGGACACCAGATTGAAATATCAGTGTGGATTTGATGTTCCTATTTTTTGGCCAAGATTTCTGGTAGGAGAAGGTCTGAACAAAGAGTTTCAGCTGTCAGAACAGCTTGCCCTGATAAAGAAAATTCTGACTTTGTGTTTTGGTTTGGTGGGGTTTGTTGTTTTTTAACTGTGTTACTGTTGAGGAATTTAAATGCCTGCTATTACTTTATAGTGCGTTAACACTACAATGTATGATAAAATACTAAAAAGGCAAATGTTACAACATTATAACTTATTTTTCTATTTAAGTGTATTTTGGTAGATGTGCATTGGTTTTCTTCTCTGTAAAACTGAGTGCATACAAATATTAATACTTTTAATCTTCATTCTGAATCAGAATTGAAGCGTCTTTTGCAATATTGTCTTTTTTTTCCTTTTTTGATGGACTAGAAACACCAATTTCCAGTCAGCTTTAGTGATTATTTCCTTTTCTAATAGGAAACAAAAAGAACCTTTTACTTCTGTTGTCCCATTCCTGAAGCCTTCATTGTTATAAGCATACCAAGTCTGCTCTGTCCAAGGAGAACTCAAGGTATTTAACGATGTACAATATGATAAAGGAGGGCTTGGTTCAGCATTAGTAGAGATCTCCCCTGGTTCATTTTGCATCAAAGAGCAAGATCTTCTACAGCTGAAGTTAAAATCAACCTTGGAAAGGAGTAATATTATCTGCCTGGCTGCTTATTCCTGTTACAAGAGCACCTGTCCCCTTGGGTGGCATTGGCACTGGTGTGACAGTACCATGACCCAGCTTTACTGGGGCTTGCTAGGTCAGGGGCAGCATTAGGGAGCAGGCAGGCAGCAACAGGGTGGTCCTGTGTCTCGAGCTGCTTACATCAGTGCCTGCTTATGCTGCCTCAAAGAGTTCATGATAATATCCCTCCATATGAAGCAAAGGCCATCTGATCTACATGTGAGCCAGCATGTGGACACTGAAGGCATTATATTACCTCTGTTTTGTGATGGGTACCTGATATTCTCTGTGACAGCGAAGCTGAGCCCTAGGAGAAAGTGGTGATTTTGTGTTTCTTGTAGCTTGTACTGCAGCTTGGGATTCTCCAGGGTATTTTCCCTATCCTGTTTAACTGTAGGATCTGCTTCCTAGAAGGGATCTTGTCATGCTGCCTCTCCTGACCCTTTTCTTCCATTCTTTTCTCCCAGGTTTTCTTCTGTGAGTCTGCCAACTATGTGATAACCGTTCCTCCTCCTCAGAGCAGGGGAATCTGCCCATCTGGTGGTGTGGGTGGTCTTAGCTGTGTACAAGAACACACCTATCTTCTCCCTGTATGTACTGATGAAATTCACCGCAGGCTTTCCCACTAGCAATAAACCTCTGCTGCACAAAGGATCCATAGCAAAATACAAACACACCTTACTAGAGCTGGAACTTGGACCTAGTCTGGAAAATCACAATGGATTTCCCAAACAGTGCCCTTTGACCATCACTCTCAGAGAAACCTGGCGTCTTGGCTTCAGAGCAGCTTCCAAAGTGCTAGAGACAAGTGTGGGCATCTTGGGAACTGTATCCTGACAGTTGCTCACAGTCATCAATATGCTGAGTGTGGTAGTGCAGCAAAATGTGGTGCATGCTCCCAGAAAGTGCTGCTGCTGGGCTAGGCAGACAGACATGGACTAGTATGGGACACGCCAAACCTATTATGTGCATTTGGGGTGACTCACTCAGCTGTAAAATCCCTGATAGCTAGAGGCTGGAACTAGATGGTCTTGAGGTCTTTTCCAGCCCAAACCATTCTGTGATTCTACAGATGACACGGGCTCTGAGGGGTGGGTCAGCCAGAGGGATAGGGCTCCCTCAGCTGCCAGAGCTGCTCACTAGTGCCCTGATGGTCACCCTCAGCCAAGCTGCCAAAGCATGAAAGAAATTGGATCATCTTATCCTCATACAGGAAAGGTGGAAGCAAAAGCAAAAAAGCCAGAAAATGTACATCTGTGGGGATCACATGCTTGTGGTGGAGCAGTGAGAACAAATCCACCACTATGAAGGCAAGAAGATAATCTTGGCCTTCTTTCAGATCAGCAAAACAATTTGTCTCTCCATGAAACCACTAACTTACTGTGCAAGCGCAGGTTAAAGTCTTAACTCCCTTGGTTATAGCTTGTAGGTACTAGTGCACACTGAGGAGACCTGCACTGAGGTACAGTTGGCAATAGAGTCATCACCATCAATCATCATCCTAACCCCTTTGGGCAGCCGGAAAAGAGGCTGTCGGCACTGTTATATTCACTGGAAACAGCTTTGTCATAAGCTGCCATGGGCTGAACTCAGACCTAAGAGATTATAATCAAACCTTCCTCCCTGTTGAGCCCCTTCTTCTGATTCATGGCCACCTTCCAGCAGATCTGTGAAATGTGGGCTCACCATCACTTGGGGTCATCCTCTGAGAACGCAGCCGGCTATTGCAAGCCTGTGAAGGAAAATATTATCTTCCTGGATCACATATTTGGAGGTAATAGCTCAGCAGTCAGAATGAAATCGTCAAACACCACGATGAGCCGAAGCAAAAGCCATAGATACTGGTGTCTGGTTTTGACCAACTGGCTAATGAATGACACATCAAGTTTGTACTACAAGTTTATTACAGTAACACAATCGGATTGATGACTTTCACGCTACTATGCCTCATTATAGCAAGGTATGTACAGACGTTTTATTCCCAGCACGTTACAATCTTTATCTTTAATCATGCAGCAAGTAATGTACAAACACAATTATATGGAAGGTTATTTTTCCCCTAAAAAAGAGAAACCAAAATTACAAAAGTATGGCTTTATAAGAAAGTCATATCATACAAGGAACATTCATTTGTACTTGGGTATAGCAACATTCGGTCTTAATCAGTGAGCAATTGCATCTGTCACTGTCATTCTGATTCCAAAACAGCCAAGGGAACTGGGAGCAGGGACATGTCCATTGGTGCCAGAGAGATGGAAAATACAGATCTGTATACATTCCAAGTATGAAAAATGTAAAAAAGTGTTTTCAATGGTGAAGCATCACGTTTATTTCTATGCTGAAGTCAGAGTTATGAAGCCTTGAAGAATGTAAGTGCACAGTTTCTATTTTCCTTTAGACCAACAAACATCGGGAGTCATGCAATTGAGTTAAAAAGCATTACTTCGGCTGTAAAGAGGTGTAACTGAGGTCAGAATCTGGCCTGTCCTTCCTGCTAATGGTGCTGCAGAAATAGAAGCATAAGGTTAGGAATTCAGCAGTGGCTGAATTTTGCTGGCAGCCCACAGAAAACAAAGACAAAAGTGTATGTTTAGTAGATTTTATTAAAAAAAAAAAGGTGGATTTGAGAATAAAATGAAAGTCTTCATGGGGTGATTGGGGTTGTTGGTGAGCAAAAGCCCTTGTTCTTGGTGTTCAGAGAATCATAGAATGACAGAATGGTTCAGGTTGGAAGGGACTTAAAGCTCATTTAGTGCCAACCCCCTGCCATGGACAGGGACACCTTCCACTAGACCAGGTTGCTCCAAGCCTTGTCCAACCTGGCCTTAAACACTGCCAGGGATGGGCAGCCGCAGCTCCTCTGGGAAGCACCCATTTCAAGAGCAAATCATCTTCCTCTTTACAGGAGAAAAGAACTATCCTTACCTGTTAGCAGCACGGAGCTTGGGTCACACACTTATCTCATGAAAAGGCTGCTTTCTTAAGGCATTGATCACTGATGTGAACTGGAGTATTGGGTAAGTATTGTCAGTCAGTTATGAGTTCTACCAGGAGAGGGCAGACACAGACATACATGTGCACCCAGGCTCCCACCCGTTTACATACACATACATGTGCACCCAGGCACCCACACGTTACACACACACACAGGTTACTTGCTGTGATACTGATGTGATACTCATTGAAACTGCAGTCACGCATATGCACACTCAGCTCAGATGCTTACAATGCTATGCCTCAAAATAGAAGTTAAAAAGATGTAACCTGCAGAGTCAACCTGTAACCCAAAGGTTTGCAAAGATTTTACTCCCTCTCTTTTCTCTCTTGCATTTCTTCTTCTTCCCAAGCTCAGAAATACAGATTCTAGCTACACTTAGTACCTACATATGTAAAATGTAAACATCACTACACAGCACCTAGCACCCTTTTGCTTAACAAAGTCACTAACATATTTGAAATGCAACATAGATTTTTCAAGACTGTGGACTGTCAGGTTACAGGAAGTATGGAAAAGAGTTTACTTTTGCTAATGATCTGGCTTGGAAAGAGTGGAGGAAAAAGATCAGCACACACAGGGCTGAGGTAGATTTGGCTGTATCTGATGTAATGTCACTGTACTGAGCAGAAAGAAAATGGGGTCTCAGACCAACAGGCAGGTGACCACAAGATAAGCAAACCATGTTTAGGGAGAAGATTCCTCCCTTCCAACAGGAGGATGCCTCATCCTGTACTCACATCACTACAGGTGATGAAAAGAGTTATTATCACAAAGCTAATGGCCCTAAACTCCAGCCTAGCAGCACTGTACGTGGAAGTCCACGGAGCTCAGCAGCTGAGGGCCAGCTAGTGCTTGGTCTCCTTTTAAAGTGGTCAGAGGATGGAGAATGAGAGGGCTATGGAGTGATCTTCCCAGTGCAAGTACTTGCCTGTTGCTCACTGAGCTGAGTACAATTTACACGCTGACCAACAACGGGCCAGCAGCTTTCTTCCAGTCTGTGGTACCCTATGCAGATATGCCCCAGAGTGTGAGTTTCCTGAGCAGCTGTTTGAGAATCCATCTCTTACCTTCTGTCTGGGTCAGTGGATAGTGTAGCCTCCCACATGGACAAATACATGCATGCAAGCATCTTGCTGTCTGCTACAAAGCCACCCACAAAGGCTGAAGTGCCTGAACCTTGACCTTTGCAACCATTCACAACTGCTACAGCCAACAAGAGATCCCTGCACATTTTAGACCCACTTGCTCCCAGTGGGTTGGCCTGGGTCTCTGGGTACAGCTTCCTCCTTATTAGAAAGTGTTACTTCATTAACACCATGAATTTCTACCTGCCTCCTCTGATTTGAGTCCAACAGCCTGCCCCTCTCTCCTGGCTTTTCTGGAACTCTTCACAGCGCCAAAACAATCCTGGGTTTGAGCCAGGTCTGCTATATAACTGCAGGAACAGTTGATCTTCCTTTCCTTCCTTCCCTGGATTCTCTGCTCCCAGGGCCTAATTACTATTCTAATAATATCCATCACCAGCCTCCTCCGCTTCTTGCCCACCCGGATGAGATACTGCATTGCTGGTAGGGCCAAACCCAATCCTGCTCCTCTGCATCCACGGGTGCCACAGGAGCTGTGCTCTGCGGAGTTGCCCTCATCAGCCTTGGGCACAAGCACCTCTGCCTCCAGCTCCGGGTTTCTGAGGGGGGCCTGGGCTGGGAAACCTGCAAGGGTTGGCAGAAGCAGCTCAGCCACTGCTTATAATGTAAATCTGCCCTGGGGCTCTGCTTTGCTTCCCAAGCGGTGACAGCCTCCGCCTGCCGCAGAGGCTGCCGAGTGAGGGAGCAACCTCTCCTCAAACCCCTCACCCAAAACTGACCCTGAATTTCTCTGCCACCCTTCACACCCTGCCCCAAGGAGGAATACCACACCCTAAGGAGAAATAGACAGGATATGGAAAGACACCGAGTGCCCAGGGGCAGGGGTGGAAGGCCACTGCAGCACCGGGAATGTGGGATTTCAAGAGAAAGGTTAACCCCTTCCTGGCCTGCTTGCCACTCTGGTGGCTGGGCTGACATCCATCTCACAAACAAGCCTTTATCTTCACCTAGCACAGCCCAGACAGCACTGGCACTGAGCTTCTTCTGTGGCCCATGGGAAAAGATGTCTGGGAGGAGCATCCCAGTGTCTCTGAAAGGATGAACCAGCTGACTGTGCCCAGGAAATCGCCACCAGGCTGTGGCTGCCATCACCAGCATCCTGGCACATGGAGGTATCCTGTGCACAGAGAAACCAGCAGAGTTACTCCCTGTGGTGATGGGAAAAGGGTCTAGCTCCAGCACAGCCATCTTGGCATAGCTCCCCATAAAGCAGGGCAGCCCCAGCCCTGCCTTTTGCAAACACCTGCAGTGCCCAGGGCAGTCAATGGGAGCTGTTTGTATCTTCCAGGATCAGGCCCTCTGTCTGGACCTGAGTGGCAGAAATACTCTTACTGACATCAAGTGACAACTTTCAACAGCAGAACATCATACCCCAGCTTAGGCCAACCAGCAAATGCTCTGAGACCCACCAGGAAATCCAGTTAGTGAGCTATGTCTCTTGTGGAGATAACATTCAGACCTAAACCACAAGTTAAGGAAGAAATGATGTCACTTATGAAGGACAAAGCTTCTGCTGGCCCTGCTCTGATTTCCATTTGTTTACTGGACAGCAGGGAAAATGGTTCCTTCCCCACTGCACAAGTCTGTACAGGCATCAGGGCTGGGATTGCCTTTAACCCACTCACTCCCAGGTGAGAGAGGATGCCTTCATTAGGCTATTCTGCCTGTCTTTATCCCCACCCCAGGAATACACACTCATGGCCCATCTCTGAACTCACACCCTCCACACTATGACCTGCTGAAAAGTAACCCAATAAAACCAGGTACTGTGCAGGATCTAATCTACATCCCTGCAGCATCAGCCACCGACTTTTTGGTTATCACCAGATGATGCTAGCTCATTGTTGGAAAGGAAACCTGGCGTCTGAACCCTGTTGGTACGGGATGGTATTTCTCCCAGCTCTAACAAAAACCAATCCCATAGTTAAACCATTCGACAATCCCACTGAGCACGTAGTTTCTTTTTACCCAGATACATTACACAGGATACAGTGATCACATTGGGAATTCAGATACACTGATACCAGCTGACAGCTAAGAAACTGAAGGTAACACAGTCTTGACTACACTTAACCCTTCACATGCACAATGAAACAGAAAACAAGGAAGGCTTTTGCCTTTAAAAGTGCCGTGCCTGCAATCAATTAAAAAAGACATTTAAAATCTTGTCACAAAAAATTGAATTTTCCAATATAGCTTAAGAGGTTAAGTACTAAAATCACACTAAAATGCAGAGGGTGGTGGATGACCAGCTCCCCTAAGTTGCCTTTGAAAATCCAAGACCCAGCAAATAAAGTCAAGGAAAAACATTTACCACATTTTTTGTCGGTAGCTTTTTGCCATAGGATGGTAAGGGCTTTAGTGCCTGAGGTATAGGTAGTTCCTGGATGCTTCTAGGGAAGTGGGAGGGGGGAAGAGCCTGGAGGATAGTTTGCATAGCTTGCAGATACAAAGAAGCAGGTGTGTTCCCCACCAGGCTGTTGAATTTGTCTTCCCCCAGCAAAGTGGTCCAGTGGTCAGGATGCTCCTGCAGAACTTTCCGCATCTTAAACTGTGGGTTGGGCATGAAGAGCAAGAGGTAGTCGAGGCAGAGCTTCTTTGATGCCACGTTGACTTTGGAGTCCCACATCTGCTCCAGGATGACGTCCAGCGGGGTAAGCCCTTTGCTGTCCTCTATCCTGGGAGAAGCTCCATTCCCGAGGAGGATGAGGACCGTCTCTGACCTCAGCAGTTCACAGGCAAGGTGCAGGGGGGTTTTCCCATCTTCCAGATGAAAGCAGCCAGTCCTATTGATGTAGGAGTTCAAGCTGGGGAGCTTGTGTGCAATTTTGATGATCAGCCCCAAGATATCTCTCCTGTCATATGTCACCGCCATGGCCAAGTGAGGAGCAGAGGATGGGCAATAGCAGAAGTGTTCCCCAGGCACCTTGAGAGCCTCCTCTGGAAAATGAGACAGCAGATATTGAGCATAAGGCAGGTGGTTATGCACCACTGCATAGAGAAGGGCTTCTGAAGGTGAGTAGGTTCTTAGGCTGGCATTTTCCTCCCAGTAAAAATACTCCATAGTTCTCATGTCTTCCAGCATCCACACAGGCTTGTGATCTCTCACAGCCTGGTAGAACATATAGGATAAGAACTTGCAGTGCCTGCTCTGATCATCCTGCAGGCTGGCCTGGTTACTGGCCATGGCTCAGCAAATAAAGAACAGCTCCACGTAAAATCACTCCAGACTGTAAGGTCTGTGCACTCGGAATGCAGATCCCGGTGCTGCTGCAACCTTCAGGCTGTCATTGCTGCCCGGACTGCACTAGCTGGAATGCATGGGCTGATCATCTCCACCCATTCATTGTTTTTCCCCTCACTGCAGTGGTTTTGTTTAGGTAAGCACAATCCCACAGGCTCAGTTAACCCATGCCATGCAAGCAGATGGTTAGTAAGTACATCCCGCTCTGCGCGTGGCACAGGTTACTGCAACGCTGTCAGACTGCGAGTGATTTTATACACACACAGCTAGCGAGAACAGAGGGAGAGACTAAAATTAGCCTGAGAGGTGAGGCGGATTTCTGTCTGCATTTCGTGTCGAACCAGATCGGCTCAGGCACTGCAGTAAGTGTAAGAGCAATATTCATCTCTCTTTTTGTGTGTCACTCACACATACACAGCTCGTTATATAGTAAAAAATATGTGGCAGTGTAAAATGCTCCGCAGATGAAAACACACATGATTATATGCTTGGGAAAGCAAGGGATTGGTAGCTGTAGCATCAGGAAGGGATCCCTATTTTATAAATAATGGTATGGCTAGCCACTTAGGCGACACTGATGGTAATGGATTGTCTATAAGGCATTAGTGATGTTTAAGATTCCAACATTAATATCTGCAGGGAACGGAGTCAAGCTGCATGTGGAGTAACTATAGCCCAGAGTCATAAAGCAAAAGCATATTGCTCAGTTTAAACACCTGCCTTTGTTTAGCACAGAAGTATCCATGCCTCTCTGTTGCACAGCAAGTACACAAACAAAAGGTCAATGGCCAAACCCCACTGGTGTGTGGAGAGCTTTGATGTGAACATTTCTCAGATGTCACGGTCCAGGGCTGGGGTCAGAGCCAGTCGCAATGGGAGGTGGTGGGATTAATCAATGGGGCTTGTGCAATGCCTTGGTAAGACACAGCCAACCAAGGTCTCCAAGCTTGAAGCGGCAGTGCCTGTGGGATGAGGCAGAAGGACCTGCCCAAAATAGACTTCACAGAAAAGAAATGAGCTAAACATTCTTTCTGGCAACTTGTGTGGAAGGAAGGAGGGCTTCCATGTGCCTTAACCATCAACAGATTGCAGTAAGATGGTGTCTCACCTTTTTGATATGAAAACAGGGAAAATACAGCATTTTTTTTCTTTTTCCATTTAGCAAGGACACAAGCATTTATTCAGTATACTCAAAACAAGGAGTATTCAAGTATCAAATCTGCACATCTCCAAATGCTGTCTGGGGTCTCCAAAGAGAAAACCAAAGCCACTCACAAAACTGGGTGTAGATGTAGCATACCTTCCAAGGTTCTGAGTGTTCAGTTCCATAGCAAAGCATTTCTCTTTAGGGAGGGTTTTTTTTCTAGGGTTGGAATAAACAAGTATATGTCCAGTTTTCACCCACCATTACTGTGGTTATGCATGGAAATGCTGCTACACAGTCATTTGTACATGGTATTGCCTGCCTTGTACCCATGGTCACAACAAACTATGTGCATGTTCAGGGCCAGATCAAAAGCCTACTGAAGTGCACAGGGAGGTTACCACTGACTCCAGCATGCTCTGGCTCAGGCATTAGTTGAGCACTCAGAGACACACATTTTGTTTCCCCAAAGCATCTGAAACTTGGACTTTGGTATGTGGAAAAGAGGCAAATCAGTATTGAAGTGGCTAGGCTCTTTTGTCTAGAGCTCTCACAGCGCTTCCCCTAGTAGTAAATCATGACTATACCCCAGGAATTACATGGATTTCTTTATTTCCATGTTGTAGGTATGGGAAAACACACACACCCGCTTTATGTGCCTCAGTTTTACAGACCAAACATGGAATTGCTGTGTCTTTGCCCAGTGGTTATAGCCCACATGGAGTTCAACTTGGTGCAAAGACACACAAAAGTCAAGGGAAAAATATTCTGTGAGTATCTCCAAGGAAAAGGGAATCCAAAATCCCTTAATAAAGAATGGCCACTGGGCTTATGGCAATCACATCTACATCACAGGCCCAGGATGTCCAGGACATGAAAACATCTGTAATCACAGCTGATCTTGTAACGACAGATTACACCCTAGTTCTGCCCAGGAAGCCCAGCACAAAACTAGGAGAGCCTTGCATGGTTTGCTCCCCTCTGTGTGGTATTACATGGCACAGGTCTGCCTGACATGGTGGCCCCTGACTACAGCCTGTTTTGTTTTTTCCAGGAGTTTAGAAAAGCTGGAGCTGAGGGCACTTGTCTGGTGGCAGTGCATTGCTTCTGAATTTTATCACAAGCACAATGCATGTGTAAAACATAGCTTCCTTAGAAATGGAAGACATTAATGTGGAAAGATTTACTGAGGAACTGGAAGAAGGAGTTCGGGAGTTTCTGTTTATTTCTTTGAATTTTGATATGTGGCTAAAAAGAAAGTACCCTAACTCATGAGGTATTTGTTGTGGCTTCCCTCTGGGCCAAAGTGCAGTCTAGGAGGTGAACAGAATCAGGTTTGACTCATAAAGAGAGCATCCAAGGGAGCAAGAACCATTTAGAAGGGTGAAACTGAAAACCCCTCACCATTTACTATTTCAGTTGGGATCAAAATGCTGTTTAAACCTCTCCTGGACAGATACATTTTTCACATTTTGATGGTGATTTCAGCTTTTAAAGTGATTTGGTTACTGTGAGCCTGAAAGAAATATAGTGTTCTTCTGAGTTATTCAGGGATCTTCTTACAGTATTATGCTCAACATATGATTTCTGGACAACAGGGGGAAGATATCTTACATGTAAAGATGTGAATTTACTGTTATTATTACTGAAATCTTACCACTCTTAATAAAAAAATTCCTTATTAATCCAGATCTAATTATTACAGAAAGATAAAAAATACTCCTATGCAGAAAAAAGTTTCAATGATGATGATAATAATAAAAGTAAAAAATAATACTACTAATAATAATGAGTAGAGTTATGAATGTACTTCTAGCTTTGAGCCCCATTCCTGGTGCTATGCTCCCTGCCCTTGCTCACCTGGGTCCTAAGGCTGGTGGTTTCATCCTGTTGGTGGTGTTACAGGGACTCATCAGCATCTGGAGTCCTTCAGTGGGAGGAATGTGAGGTTGATGATGATGGTTTCTTCCTCCTCACTCTAGAATATTCTGGGAGTCAGTGTTAAGACTGTCAACATGCTTTAACACCTTGTCTTTTCTTCATTGCATTGAAACTCCATTTTACACCTGAATCTACTATGTATGTTGATTATATACATGTAAGACACTAACTCTTTGTCCTCTTTGTGGTGCCTAAAACCATCCTTGTCCAGCTCTGGATTCCTTTAACTGGCCACAGGTGAGTTTTTTTTAGCTGTGAGGTCTTGAGTCAAACCACTGCCCAATCTTTTCCCACCCCATGCCTGTACTCCTCTGTACCACATCCTCTGCCTCTACTTCTCAAGGCCTCTGCTGCCATAACAGGCCTGTGATTAACTCTATTAACTCTAGCATATGAAGTTGGAGTCATGAACACTTTATGGTGCACGGAAGGGCTGCTAATTACTAATTAGCAGGGCTTAGCCTGCTCCATGTGAGCTTCACCTAGTGCTTCACTTCCCAAGTGCAATGAGCCTGAGCCCTACGCAACAAGGAACAAACAGAAGGCACAGGAACTGCACATATCAAGGAGCTGATTGTGCCTCTGCCTGTTCCTTTGGCCACTTTTAAACTCAGTGTATAGACAGAGCCTTTGATGTAGGAAATGCTTCCTGCATATATGGGTGTTGATAGGCACATCAACACAGCCACCAAGAGCACAAGTCAATGCAACATGAGCATTTCAAGAGCAATGCCAGATGATGAGCTTCCTTGCAATGTACTTAGGGCAAAGTGGAGCCTGCTGCAGATGCAATAGCACCTTCTCAACTCTGAAAGAAGGAAGGTGTAAGACTGAAGATGTATCTTGACATAAAATGTTCTGTGTCTCCAGCTTCACAGGATCATTTGTAGAACCTACTTTAGTAAATTTGTGAAGTTTTCTTCTGTTTTCTACGGGATAGTTGAGCAAAATCGCTGCCATTGTAACACTGTGGTCACCTAGTGCTAACTTTGTGTTACAACCTCCATGTCTGACAAGGAGTAGCTGAGAAAGGCAGGCAGCAAATGATGAAGTGTTACAGGGTAAATGAAGTTCTGGCCCCTCATAACAGGTATCAGACTTTTTTAACAGCATTTCTTCAGTTATGATGAACACTTGTTCATTTAATTCATCTTGCTTTAAAGAAGTTCTAAAATACATGGCAGGCATCTATCTCTGCCCCAGGTAAAAGTTGAATGCTTCTTTTCAGCGCCATTCTCGTCTCTTCTGCTAAACATAACCTTAGTGTTCACAACTGCATGGCACTCCAAAGACATGCTGAAGACTGTCTGGTTGTCACTATGTGACCAGAGTGGCAAAGACCTATGAGGCAGGAGCAGCACCTAAGTGAGGTGGCAGAGTCGAAGAGTGAACTTTCTCAGAGTGCTGGAGAAGACACAGAGCAACAAGGTGCAACTAGTGCCATCCTTCTGCCTGTGTTCTGAATGGGCTCCTGTGGACATGGGATGCAGGGACCAAATAAGCTATCTGGCTTACTGAACTCTATAGTTTCAGGGGAACTGCTTTCAAGCAGCTGGTGGGATTGCCAGAGCCTGGGCACCGTCAGGTGCTGCAGGCTGGTCAGGGCAGAATCCCTACCACCATGAATTAAATGCTTTTCCTTTGTCAGCTCCTGGGGACAGACTGCCCATTTCTACAGGCAGGCACATCCAGTAAACACTGGAGTTATCCCCAAGGAAGGATAAAGGTGTTTCTGACTCTCACTGAATGTCAGACATCTCTTCAAATATAGGTCAGATCAAGTAGCATGCTTGTGTTTGGAGGATGAGATGTCAGCTCAGTTTTATCACCTAGGAAAACAAGGCTCATTTTATTCCACTTTCTGAGAATGCTTTTGAGATTTCATTGCACAGAACCTACATGGCAAAAATCCTGGTGTCTTCTGTTTCTGTGAGCCCATTTATTTCAGATCCCACTCCTGTCCTAATTTGAGACTACATCTCCCAAAGATGTACGTAAATAGACAGATCACTATTCCTCTTCCAGAAAGTAACCTGTCAGCTGAGCTCTGTTTAAAGAACAAAAAGCCCTCGCAGACAGTCTGTGCCCATAGATACACTGAACCAGATGCTGTTTTTTCCAGTGAGTGGCTGAAAGTAAGGCAGTACTATATTGATGGATGTTTTCCTTCCTCATGATGATTATGGGTATTGGTGCCCTGTTTTGCCATATCTCTGTGTAAATGTTCAGGCTGACAACTACTGCATTCAGGAAGGTTTTTTTTGTTTCCACAAGTGATGAAAAGCAATACTTTTTTACACAACCCATGATTAAGCTGGGGAATCCAGTGCTACACAAGACTGAGACTAAGTTTACAGTTTCCAAAGTAAGATTTTATGCTTTCTGTAGGTATTAAAGTCTTTGTTCTGTGTGTATGCAGCAACTGACAGCAGGCAAAAACTGGGGCTCCAAGGACCTACCACTGTGTAGGTGGGCAAGCAGGTAAAACACTATAGCTGTGCCATTCCTGACACAACAATGACAAATTTATCCAGGCCTTCTTAGTAGTTTCAGTGCTGTATTGGTTGTGAACAAGGGCTTGTCAGGAAGTCTGTGTCATACTTCCAATGAACATGTTTGAAACTTCATTTTAATTGAATCCACCACAAAAGAAGAATCCAGGCTGTGAGCAGCAATGTTAAACTTCACAGTCTCCAAGCTGTAAACCCATAATTAACTGCTGGAGGTTACTGAAAACAACCTTAGCGATCAGCCTTAGCATCCTTACAAATGATTTGTTAGGAAGGTCTTTGCAGTGTCTTCTGAAGCCTCAGAGACTGAGAGAGACTTCAAAGCTAATTCGGTCATCAAGAGTGCCTATTCCTAGGCCCTGTATTCTATTGTCTCATAGACTATATATTTCTTTCAGAGTCAAAGATAACCACTCACCACTACATTCTCTGCAGTTTTCAGTGGGTTCTTCTGCAATGGCCTTTCAATCTGGGATAAGTGCGCTGTCTGATCAACAATAAGCACTTCAGAAATACCTGATAAGTGTATTTGTCCAAGTAAAATTCTACTGGACTTTATTATCTCTAATGTTTTGCTCAAAGAATTGTATTGGAATAGTGGATTCCTTGAACAAGGTACTCATGGTGACAGCCACTGACAACTTGCTTTTATTACCCCATATAATGTGTTCAGAGCTTGCTAACCTGCAGCTGGTCATCTGTTTCCTTCTTCTCTATGGTTTAATGTATATGTGAAGTTGGCCAGTGAGAATTCGCTTGATAGCAGATGGATTACTAGCAAAATGGAAGCACGAAATTCCATAAGGCTGCTTAAAGGATGCTTTGGGCACAGTGATTTCCCATTAAATCCATTGAGGTGCAGTGTTTGCTTGGACCATGAACATTCTGTGGCAGGCTCGTTCATCAGCACCCAGGAAAATATCATCTTGGACAATACAAATACTATAAATATCAGAACCTTGAAACTGCCTTTAGTGAGATCCCAGCTAACAGCTGTTGAACATTAAAGCAGAATTTAAAGCCCTTCACAAAGCCACCCTTTCACTCACTGAGGCCTCTGGCTCATTTATCTGGTTCATTCAGGACAGAAAAATAAATGCTATTTGTGCCTGATTAAATGTACTGAAATATTCATCAGTAGTGCCCCAAAGGATGTTGGATTGCTTCCCCATACTGCAGGATTTAAGTTAATCACTCCTATATTCTGTTTAAAAAGTCTTCTGCCCATCAAGAGTAAAACCATCTCCTTTCCATAAAGTTGGTAACTGGTGATGAGGGAAGAACTACAAAGTAACTAAGGTGAGAGGCAGAAATAAATCAGCTCAAGAAGCAGCTCTTCCCCTCCATACAATGAAGTGTGCACAAACTCATGTTTACAGTTACCTCCCTGGGTGACTCGTGCCAGACTGCCTTTGCAAACACTTGTTCAAGATCTCAGCAGCAAGGTACTGAAATGAAACCAAAACATCAGCATGGTGCTCTTTTCTTAATGGGATAGGAGATAATTTGCAGGAGAGATACACCACTGGCAGCACAATTCCTCTGGGTACCACTCTAGAAAACACCGGGCTAATGAAGGGCTATGGCCTATGTTCACATTCTGGGACTGCTGCAGTTGACTTTGTTGCACACTCAGCATGGTTTGTTCCCTCTCCCTCCTTACCCCAGGCTTTGCATTTCTGCATCAAGCTGTGGTCAGTGAATCAAAAACTCAGGAGTTAGACTGGGGGGATACTGATCTCCCTGGCATCATGGATGGTGGCAAAACCTCAGTCTGAGGTGGCCCTCCCTTTGTATTACCTTGTAGTGATGCTGACAATGACAGACTATTTGCAGGGGCTGCTGTCCCTAACTGCAACATCTGGTGCCATTTGTGATGGGCTAAAGATGGAGACACTACACAGAGCTGCTAGAAGGACGCACTGAAACTCCTCACCTTTCCACAAAAGTAGATGGAGTCCAGGAAAAGAAACCTGGAGCTTCTGGTTTAGCACCAGTGTTGGACACCTCACATGGCTTCATATGCTTCAGCAGCCACCCTGTGTGACATGAGTGGGGACTCCTCCCTCAGAGCTGTTGGTGGCACTGTACACACCTCACCTTCTGAAAGTTGGCTAAGCACTGAAGAGCACGTCTGCTTGTTTAAGGCTTACTGGAGTCTTCAGTGGGAAGACTGGAACATTTTAATGGGAATGGTTCTCCTCTGAATAGCTCCAGAAAAGCCTCTGGTGAAGCTTGACCCTATCAGGTCTGATGAACAACTGGGGCTTCTATTACAGCCTTTCTTTGGTCTTTTTACCTTCAGGGATGCTGCAGAGGCCAGGAATCCAGGTATGTTAAAAAAATAATACCACAAAAAGCAAAGAACCACTGGCTGCCTCTGAGATCACTGACTCTGTGTCTATCCCAGTTTCCAGTTTGTGAAGTGAGGGGTGAATTCTTCCCTCTTGGAATCATAGAATCATAAAATAGTTTGCCCAGAGAGGTGCTGGATGCGCCATCCTTGGAGACATTCAAGGCCAGGCTGGATGTGGTTGTGGGCAGCCTGATCTAGTTGAAGATGTCCCTTTTCAAGACAGGGGGTTGGATTAAATGAGCTTTATAGGTCCTTTCCAACCCAAACCATTCTATGATTCTATGTGACCACCCTAAACACTGCTGCAGGGATCATTTTCCCAACTGATGCCTGTGGTTCCTTTTCTTGGATTCTCCCACTAGAGGGGTTCCCTCACTCCCTTTCGTCATGGTTGCAACATTTACTGTTCACATCCTCAGCCTGTACATGCCCATCATAGCCACCACTGCCATTCAGCAGCCAATATGAGTCTGACAGGCCCAGGGAGGTTCCTGCTGTCATCAATTTTCTGAAGTTTTAAGTGAGCATCTTCATCTTTTCTCCCACATTGGCATGTCCAGGACAGTGTGAAGAGAAAATCCCCATCAATGCCTCTTAAGACTGGCTCATTTTTCCTGTCCAGATCCCTGCTTTAAGCAATCTTCCTCCTAACTTCATGGACCACATGGCTTCGACCACTTTGCTCTGCCCATGGGTTCTCAGCATGTCTCTGGCATAACCTTGTACCCAGCACAGCCTGCCCTTGTCACTATGCCCAGAAAAACGCTGGGTGGGCAATGCTGTAAAAGCAGAACACTCTTTCTAAAACTGAAATTGAGTTTGAGAAATAGGTTTGGAAAATTTAATTGGCAATTTAACCATTTGTATTTATTTCTCACCATGGGCAATAGAAGGGGATTCATTTCTCTGCTCACCTGCCTATATTCTGCTTAAGATTCTCTTCACTTTTACTGATATAGAATCATAGAATAGTTAAGGTTGGAAAGGACCTTAAGATCATCCAGTTCTAATCCCCCTGCCATGGACAGGAACACCTCACACTAAACCATGTCACCCTAGGCTTCGTCCAACCTGGCCTTGAACACTGCCAGGGATGGAGCACTCACAACCTCCCTGGGCAACCCATTCCAGTGCCTCACCACCCTAACAGGAAAGAATTTCTTCCTTAGATCCAATCTAAACCTCTCCTGTTTAAGTTTGAACCCGTTACCCCTTGTCCTATCACTACAGTCCCTAATGAAGAGTCCCTCCCCATCAACCCTATAGCCCCCTATGAGTTCTCCACGCCACCTTCTCTTTTCCAGGCTGAACAGCCCCAACTCTCTCAGCCTGTCTTTGTATGGGAGATGCTCCAGTCCCCTGATCATGCTCGTGGCCTCCTCTGGACTTGTTCCAACAGCTCCATGTCCTTTTTCTGTTGAGGACACCAGAACTGTACACAATACTCCAGGTTAGGGCACACTCAATCCCACTGTTCATGTCAGCAACAAAGATGTTGAACAAGACCGGTCCCAACACCAGTTCGTGAGGCACATCACTCATTACTGGTCTCCAGCTGGACATTGACCCATTGACCACAACTCTTTGTGTGTGGCCATCCAGCTAGTTCTATCCACTGAAGCCAGTTCTTTATCTACTGAATATATAGTCTAAGTATAATATAAAATCATAGAAGGGTTTGGGTTGGAAAGATCTTAAAGCTCATCCTGTTTCAACCCCCTGCCATGGGTAGGGACACCTTCCACTAGAGCAGGTTGCTCCAAGCCCCATCCAACCTGGTCTTGAATACTTATATTTTCAGGACATCATCTCTTTCCCTCTGTAAGATCTTATCTGTAAGATCTTATCTGAATTGGTTTCCAGAAGGTGTTGTGTTCTCTGGGATTTATAGATGTATGATAATCCCACTTGTACAAAACATATTGATCCTCTATACTTGTAGTCACACTGACTCTTTCATTAGTGGCTATTTTGCATGCAGGGTTCCAGGACACCCATGGTAATACACACCCTGTTGCTGTATAGAATACATACCAGGCAGCCAATGCTTTCTGGAAAGTCTTGGAATTGCTGTCACGGGCTGTTGTTCTATTCATGAACATCTGTCTGATGCTTCCTAGAAATTCCACAGTTAAGCACATGTGCTGTCATTGCCAGGGTAATCAACCCCTGGAGGCAAACACAACAGTGTACATGGGAAGTTGTCCCATGACACCTTACTTTCATGACTTTAGTGAGTTTTGTGATGTATAGACTGGCTGACACATGAATTTCACATCTTAGAAAAAGGGAAGGCATTGTGTACAGTGCACATGACATGTAATGTGTATTTCAGTGTGCTTCTTCTGCGATTCCTCTATAATTGAAAAGGTTTAATTTAATCTGTTCACAGTTTTCCAGTAAGACCATTAGCAAAGGCAAAATCAGTGAAGCTTTGAAAATCAGCCACTAAGCTCTCAAATCTGTTTCACTCAGTTGGCAGAAAAGACGCCAAAACCTGAACCCTGTTCTTGATGACTGCCTAGTTTTTGACAAGCAGCGTGAGAATGAAGCAACCTTGGCATGCCTCACTATTCAAAAGCAGCCCTGCAGAGCCAACATACGGGAAAAGAGGGAAAAGTCTCGTTGCCTTCAAGTACCCACAAGGTGGTGCCGTTCAACAATTTTAGGAGGAAAGACTGCCAAGGCATTAGAGAAGGGAAGTCAAGATCCAGCTGCCCTCATAGAGTCATAGAATAGTTAGGGTTGGAAAGGACCTTAAGATCATCTAGTTCCAACCCCCCTGCCATAAGCAACCTCACAATNCATAGAATAGTTAGGGTTGGAAAGGACCTTAAGATCATCTAGTTCCAACCCCCCTGCCATAAGCAGGGACACCTCACAATAAACCGTGCCACCCAAGGCTTCATCCAACCTGACCTTGAACACTGCCAGGGATGGAGCATTCACAAACTCCCTGGGCAACCCATTCCAGTGCCTCACCACCCTAACAGGAAAGAATTTCTTCCTTAGATCCAATCTAAACCTCTCCTGTTTAAGTTTGAACCCGTTACCCCTTGTCCTGTCACTACAGTCCCTCATGAAGAGTCCCTCTCCAGCATCCCTATAGGCCCCCCATAGATACTGGAAGGCTGCTATGAGGTCTCCACTCAGCCTTCTCTTCTCCAGGCTGAACAGCCCCAACTTTCTCAGCCTGTCTTCATACAAGGAGGTACTCCAGTCCCCTGATCATCCTTGTGGCCTCCTCTGGACTTGTTCCAAC
The DNA here is from genome assembly GCA_002631895.1 of Agapornis roseicollis. Classification (NCBI taxonomy): domain Eukaryota; kingdom Metazoa; phylum Chordata; class Aves; order Psittaciformes; family Psittacidae; genus Agapornis; species Agapornis roseicollis. The sequence continues at coordinate 49,500 of NDXB01021696.1, read as the reverse complement.
AGCTCCATGTCCTTTTTATGTTGAGGACACCAGAACTGCACACAATACTGTAGGTGAGGTCTCTCGAGAGCAGAGTAGAGGGGCAGGATCACCTCCTTTGACCTGCTGGTCACACTCCTTTTGATGCAGCCCAGGATACGGCTGCTTTCTGGGCTGCAAGCGCACACTGCAGCCGGCTCATGTTCATGTTCTCATCGACCACCACCCCCAAGTCTATACTGTAGGCCAAGCTTCACCCCAACAGCAGCTTGCACTCAAAGGATCACATCGTATCAAGGATTCCTGGCTGCTGCCTCATGTCTCCAGCCTCTTCTCTGTTGCAGGGTTGTGTCCACCTTCATGCACAGCCCTATGGGCTTTCCTAGGTAGTAGATGGCTCTGCAGCATCATAAACCTCACAGTCAAAAGCACTTCCCTATCAGCATGCCTCTGCCTTAAATAGAGATCACCTTTAACCTCGTGGCCCCTTTGTTTTCTTTGGGTAGGCTAAGAGACATGGAAAAAGTCCCTGGCAAGTGTAACTGCGATAATTCCACTTCCCATACAGAGACTGCTTGTCCTTTCTGCATCATCATTTCTTACTCACGGGACAAACATTGTCTTTTATTAGCAACAGACTCAGGGTAACTGAGTCAACAGGGCAAAGAGTGGGAACCCCTTGTTTAGGTATTAGCAGGATACCAGCTATACCCCACATCAATTTCCCCACTCACATGGAGATGACCAGCTTATTTCCTAGCAGGTCTTAAATGAACAGATGATTTGGAGGACTTGGAGGCTTCCTACTTGTGTCAGATTCTGATAGCTGGCTTGGAAGTGAAGCATTCCCTCAGACTCAGCCTGGCTCCCTTGCTTAGCAAAGCTCCTCTTGAGACTTGAGTGAGCTTTTGTGGGGTTCAGCTGGTTGTTCTTAGCCTGCAGGTTGTCTCCTCTTCAGACCCTGTTCTCTGCTGAATGTCAACCTGCCTGCACAATTAGGGACTTACAAATCATGTAAACAGCATATGTCAACCAGACATTAAAATTGTTGCTTGAGGATGCATACTGACTGTCCTCATAAACACAAACACCAGATTAGCAGAGCAAGAAGCCAAAGCAATCCTTCAGGAAGAATTATGGCTCTCCTTCGCAGCTCTTTAACAGATTAAGTTGGGCTTTTTTTTTTCCCCAGCACTTGGTCGGCAGCACTATTTATAATTCTAATGAGATTCAGATGATAGCACAGTTGGGGTCCTGACAGCACCTCTGCCTGTGGCTGTTCCTGACTTTATGGCCTGGAGGAATGCAGAGGAAAATTGTATTAGGCTGTCTTTCAAAGGCAAGGAATTAAACTTGTGAACATTGCTGTCTAAACTGTCAGTAAATCATATGTTTACCATTAAGCAATTGACAGAACAATGCAGGTAAATGAGCAGGAAAATGGTTGTTTATAGCCTCAGTTACTCCTAGTTGCTGTTTACTGGAGGAGTGCCATAAAGACAAAGGAGAAGGGAACAGAAGATGGGGGAGAGCCTCTAAAGCTAACACTTAAATGAAGTGTGAGGAGTCACATTTCAAGGGAAAGAAAAGCAGGATATAGCATATGTCTGACTCGCGTATTTGTCCTCACTATTATAGATATCTATAAGATCATGAAGGGCAGGGGTATGATAAATACATACAGTGGTCTATGCAAGGTTACAGACTGGGGGAAGAGTGGCTGGAAAGCTGCCTGGTTAGAAGGACCTGAGGGTGCTGACTGATGGCCGCTGAACATGAGTCTGTAGTGTGCCCAGACAGCCAAGAAGGCCAACAACATCCTGGCCTGTATCAGCAATAGTGTGCCCAGCAGGGCCAGGGCAGTATCATGCCCCTGTGCCAGGCACTGGTGAGGCTGCACCTCAAATCCTGTGTTCAGTGCTGGGCCCCCGCTACAAGAGAGGCATTGAGGTGCTGAAGTGGGGCCAGAGAAGGGCAATGGAGCTGGTGCAGGGCCTGAAGCACAACTGTGATAGGGAGCGGCTGAGGGACCGGGGGGG